>JALNQF010000045.1:0-275137 GCA_028456385.1 Ophiosphaerella korrae | reverse complement strand
TAAGTACTAGGTATATATACCTAGTAGCTTACTAAGCGCTAACTAAAAGTAGAAAGGTAGTTAAATATTAGTAAGTTATAAACTTACTAATATATTAGTAAGTTCGTAATATTAGTAAGTTTACGATATTAGTAAGTTATAAACTTACTAATATATTAGTAAGTTTTGTAATGTTAGTAAGTTTGCAATATTAGTAAGTTGTAAACTTACTAATATTAGTGCGAAAATAAGAGATATAAGAGATAACTCTCTTATAAAATCTTATATTCTTAGAGTTACGTTCTTTCTAGTCTTTGTACGCTTCCTCTATACTTATAACTAGTAAGTATTTCTAAATAAACTTCTATTCTTTATTTTATTCCTTTATATCTATTATTATATAGCTAGGTATACTCTATACTTCTTATACTAACCTCTTCTTTACTTTCTTGTAGTTCTTTAGAGGTAGCTGTAGTAGTCTCTTTATCTAGTACCTATCCTTTAGCCTAGATTAATAGAATCTAGAGTTCTTCCCCTTCTAAATCTTCTATTAGTAAGTCTATTACGTATACTATTTCTTCTAGCTACGCTTTTATTTTTTTTTTTATTACTACTACTCTATTCTTCTATAAGAACTATCTTACTTTCTACTTACTAAAAAAGTATATATAGTAGTTATCTTTATAACAAAAGGTTTAGTAGAGTATTATATATTATAGTTCTTTACTCCTAGTTACTTTCTCTTAACGCTTAGTTTATACTTATAGTATTTCTTTCTTTTTCTTAGTTATCTTTAACTAAGCTTCTTTATTTTTCTTATAGTCTTTACTTTTATATTCTTTTATAAAGTATTCTAGTTTTCTATATTTATAATATACTATATCCTTCTTCTATTTAGATTAATAGTCTTTTAAGTAGTAGCCTTTCTTACTATAGTTAAAGTACGTAAAGTCTTTATTCTTTCTCTTCTTTCTATCCTTATTAGTATTAAGGATTATCGGGTCTCTAGTATCCTAGTTTCTAAGTTAGCTTCTATACTTATTCTTTTTCTATTCTTAAAGATTGTTATTAATTTAGATTACTTACTATTTTAGAGCTTTTAGTGTTCTAAGTTTCTCTATATAAATTATCTCGTATTAGATTTTTACGTTTAGTCTTTATTTAAATTGTAATATTAGAGCTAATTTATTCTATTCTATATTTTATAATAGTTATTTAAATTATAATATATATTTAAGAATACTCTTACTTTATATAAGTCTTTTAAGTTTTTCTTTAGCTTATTAGGTAATATCTATATCTCTAAATACTACTCTTATTCGTCTAGTAAAGTATTTATAACTTCTAATAATAGCTCTAGTTTTATCCTTTTATATTATTAGAGCGTATATTATATAATTTATCTAATAAGGTTTAAACTATCTTATTATATCTTCTTTAAGGTATATTCTAATATATATTACCTTCTTTTCTTCTATATTAAAGTATAGTACTTATATATCTATCTAGAGTTATACTAATACTATAAAAGGTCTTAGTTTTTTTCTTGTTCTATTAAACTTCTTAAGTATAGGCATCTTTAGTAGTTTTTTTATTATACTTATCTCTAAGCGTTATATAATTAACTCTATTTAGTTCTATCCTTTAATAATAGCTTTAATTTAGGCTTTGTTTTGTTTTGTATATTCTTAGAGTTCCTTGTTCTAGGTTTCTAAGGCGTTAATTATTAGTTTTATATCTTCCTTTTTAGAGATTAGGTTATTTATATATTCTCTAATTCCTCTCTATATAGTGTTATCTAACTTATAACTACTTATAGGTACCTTAGCTATTTTCTTAGTTAAACCTTCTACTATTGTGTTAGCTAGACTATACGCTACTTACGCTTTACTTCTTATAATAACTGAATTAGTAAAGTGTAATAGGTGTACTAGGGTTAACTTCCTAATAACCTTATAAAGTATTAGTAGATTATAAGTTAATAATAAAGGCTTATATAAGTAATCTACAATAACTATAAATAATAGAAGATATTTTATAACTATTTTGTATTAGTATTCTATAGTCAAAGGATTAAATTACTAATACTATTCTAATAATATGTACCTCTACTAATTATATAGTAGTATATTCTTAGTAGCTTTATTACTTTATATTTACTAAGATCGTAAATTTATAAATTTATTATATAATAACTTTGTAACTTTGTATTTACTAAGATCGCGAATTTATAAATTTGTTACGTGTCCCTATTATAGTTAGTTTCCTAATTAAGCTCGTTGTCTAGTAAGTTATTACCCCGCTTATCCTATGCTTTATTAGTAGCTAAGCGTAGACTAATTAGTTCTATCTCGGCTTCTCTTGTTACCGTCATAATATTAGAGCTAATTAGTTCTATCTCGATTTCTTTTATTATACCTATAATAGTTAAAGTAATCTAAGATAAAGAGTAATGTATAATTTAACTACTATAAGTAGTATATATTAATAAGATAAATTAGCTTACTAATAAACTATACGTCTATTATAATATACTTATAGTTACTACTAAACTTAAAGCTTATTCTAGCTTAGTAATACTATCTAAGATTAATAAATACTAATATAAAATTAGCTTACTTCTATTTTTAGCTATAACTACTTAGCTAGATATAGCTTTTATAATATTATAACTAGCTTACTTTTTTATAAACCTAAGTAGTACTTACTATAAAGCTACTAATTAAGTACTTATATACTTCTCTTATATAAGATTAAAAGTACTTTAGCTAAGTAGAAGTAAATTATTATAAGTAGCTAGTAATACTTTATTTACTAATAATACTATAAACTATAAAAGCTATTAAGGCTATATAATTAAACTTTTTAATAGGCTTATTATATAGAAAGTAAATAAGTAAGATATAGTTACTACTTTTATAACTAAAGCTAAGTTACTAGCTCTATTATAAGTAGCTAAAGAAGTAATCTTTATATTAAAACTTCTTAATAAACTATACGTTAAGCTCTCTATAAACTATATTACTATCTAGTATAATAATACTTAAATAATCTAGCTTATTACTAAAGAACTAGCTAAGCTATAAACTAAGCTTTAGTACGTTAATATCTATAATTATTAGCTAAATTAAAGTAGAATATACTCTATTAATAAAGATAATAGTAGATAGTTTTATAAAAGTCTTACTAGTAAATAAATAAGAAAGCTTCTTAAACTAGCTTAGACTAATACAAGTAAAAGAATACTAAATAATATATAAAGTACTTAATAAAATTTAAAATTACTTTAATAATCTTATACTTACTTTATAAGTATCTAGCTTGCTAATAAGTTACTAAACTAAAGGGGTGTGTTAGATAAGAAGTATATAATACAGCGATCTTAGCTGTTGCCTTTATAGAAACACCTACCTATAGCTGTTACCTTTGTAGAAATGCGATCTAAAGCATGATTAGATGCGCAATTAGATGCGCGATAGCATGTGAGCAGAGAAGCGCAACAGATTCCGGGTGCACCTGGAATCTGCTGATTGGCTCGCTTAAGCTAGTGCGGCGATCTGATTGGCTCGGCGCACGAACGTGATGATCGCCAAGCCGCCAACCCCGCCGCAGCTGAAAGATCGCGGCCTCGACCCTCACGAACAAAGGAATTGAACAAAGGATCTCACATGCAAGGAGATAGACTACGTCAGTACGACTGATACGACAAAGAAATTAGCACCTCAACAGATTGAGTGCTGAGGATCCGGCTCGCCGCCGTCTCGAGAGACCCAGCCGAGACCGCCGTATCGCAGATACATACATAGAGCGCAGGGCCAGAGATAGAAGGTGACAGAGATCAATCAATCAACTCTTTTCTCACTCGAATTCACATCCATCAATTTTGTGACCGCAAATCTGACAGGTTAGGGGCGAGGCTAGTATCGCACTAGTCGCATACTAGCATCGTAGATCGATCGTCATCGCCGATCTCCAACGTCATCTGAAGCTCATGAGCCGGCTGAGTGAGCCAACTCGCAAGCTCCATCCGAGCTGAGTTGAGATTGCGATCTCAGCTTGGCACAGTGTTGAGTGCGAGCAATTGTCGCGCTGGAGCTCTGGCAGCAGCTCGTAATCGTTGCGCTGGTACACGCACCCAATCTGACACCACCATATCATTCCCATCAACAAGAGAGAGTACCGCCTTTACCACATTCTCAATCGGCGTGAATAATTCTGTTGGCCAAATTTGTAGCTGTTCTGGTGACATTATCGATGCGGCCACTGCACTAGGACATATGGCGTTGACTCTGATCGTATCGGTAATCAATCTAGGGGCGATTGATCGCATGATGCCGAGAGCCCCTTCTACATGCGTGATACATTAGCATAATATATCAGAGCTTGTTTAAGGCAATGTTTGAGGGTAATAAATTGACCTGGCAAAATGAACCTACGTTTCGATGCCGCATACATTGGACTGGGAGGGACAGAATATAAAGATGAGTTGCTTGCGGTAATAACGAGAGATGAGGCATCCAGCTTTTGCAGCTTGAAATAATGAGCTGCAAAATAGGCAGTATAGCACAAAGCCTTCAAACTCACGTCTATGACACTAGTGTCTAGCTGTGGAGGCAGTTCACTACCATGATGGGGCTCGTAAAAGTTTAATGCGCCCCCTATACCAGCGTTTGCGAAAACAAAATCGATCCGGCATTCAGTAGTATAGATTTCCTTAAAGGTCGAGGCATGTCGAGAATAGTCCGTAATATTAACTTGGTAAAACTGGGTGGCTCACTTAATTTCAGAACTTAGATTGTCATAAGCCTGAGCATTAAGATCTAGCAAGAAGATGTGCCGCCCCTGGTATTTGAGAAATCCTTTCGCAACTGCGAGCCCCATTCCAGAGGCTGCATTAGGAAGTTAGCCTGCAAGATATTGTGATGACACCCAAGTTCATATTTTATGTCAAATTTTAGTGAAGAGTAGAATGAAATTATATTTCGAACGTACCACCTCCCGTAATTAAGGCAACTTTGTACAGAGACATAATAAATGATGAAAGAAAAGCCTATTTATAACGGTTAAGCCAAAGGCTATGGAAGCGGTACTATCGAGTCAGATCTCGATGCCCAGCTCTCACCACCGTTTACCACTGTGTAGCATCACTCGAGCCGTCTCTTGCCCCTGGCCGAGGGCCAGGCATGCCCGGTATATAATTCAGTAGCCCTGCTAGACAAATGAACAGAGAATGAGACGCTTCTTCCTTCAATTTTGCCCTCCAACCCAAACCCTTTACGCTATCAAGTGTGGCTGATCGAGAGGTTAGAATTCGAGGGTGAAGCTATGACAGGGATAGTTATGGTAGCACTGAAGACCAGGAGTAATATGTATACACTTCCTGAAGACAGGCTACCGCGTAGTTCCGACGTAAGACCTCATGATTTAGGCGTTTGTGCCCCGGAGGAGTTTTGGCCCGTTCACGTGATGTGAATATACATAGATCGGCTCCGAACCTCGGACACTCTGCTTACCGAGGAAGGACCGAAGACACGACAAACAGGCAACGGTACACCTTGGGCTCTGCTCCGCGAATGGGTGCTGAAAACTTACTAGCATCATACCGAGCCGACCGAACATTGTGGTAGAGATGGACGGATGAAAACTGGACCGCGAATGGGCCATAATACTGCTATGCGGAGTTACACCGATCTATCATGCCAAACACAAATAAGGCCACGGCATAGAGTTAGTTATATAAATACAAGATGGTAGCCCCCATGGTAATGCACCGCAAGTCACAATCGCTCGGAAATCAAGACCCTTACCCGAAATCGAAGCCGAGAATCGCTTGTTTGTAAACTCACGCGCAGGCTCAACACATACAAAATGTTAGAAAAACAACTGTTCATTAACAACGAGGTGGGATATCTCTAAAACATTTACTTCTCTATCTTGCTAACAAAATGCAGTACTTGGATGCGACGTCTAACGAGACTATTGCCATTTATTCACCACATGATGAATCTCTTGTTGCCGACAACATCCAAGTCGCCAGTCTATCTGATGTGGATAGGGCTGTAGATGCAGCCAAGGCTGCATTCCACGGGGAATGGTCGACGTGGACTCCAAGACAGCGCAGTGATGTGATGCTTCGATTCGCCGATCTGGTCGACAGACATGTTGACGAATTCGCTGAGCTAGAGTCTCGGTCTATGGGAGCACCACTGAGAGTTTCAAAAGCATTGTGGTCTATGGTTGGCATGGCCTACAGGTCTGTAAAGTCTAAACCGCACCTCGAGTTGTAGCGATTACATCAGAGCTAACATTGCCAGGCACTACGCCGGTTGGACCGATAAGATCCATGGCGAACAATGGCCCGAGGAGAATGGCACCTACAGAATCATTCAGTATGAGCCTGTGGGTGTGGTTGCTGGTATTGGTGCCTGGAACGGTACAGGTGGATTTTTCGGGTTCAAGATTGCCTCGGGTCTTGCTGTCGGCTGCACCTTTGTATACAAAGGATCAGAGAAAACTCCGATCGCCCTTCTTCAAGTGGGGAAATTGTTCAAAGAAGCAGGATTTCCTCCAGGCGTTGTGAATATCATTACAGGTGACGGCAAAGTTGGAGCAGCATTGTCTAGCCACATGGAAGTTAACAAGGTCACCTTTACTGGGTCTCTAGGTGCGGGCAGGAAAATCCTTGAAGCATCAGCTAAAAGGTAAGTTGCACATTGCAAGCAGAAGCCCCCTGCACGTTCAGAATTAGATGCTTACTGGCAGCAGCAACCTCAAGCGCGTTACGCTGGAGCTTGGTGGCAAGTCGCCGTCTCTCATCTTTCCTGACGCTGATATAGAAAATGCCTTGCAGCATACGTCTCAGTACTTCTTAGGAAATACTTCACAGGCATGTGTCGCCGCATCCAGGGCGTTCGTGCATGAGAGCATTGCCGATGACTTTATTAAGCAACTTAAAGGGCGCTTTGAGCAGTGCAGCCAGGCTATGGGATCGCCTACAGATCCGAACACGGCTTTTGGCCCATTAGCGGATGGTGCACAGTTCAAGAGAGTAATAGGGTTCATCGAGATAGGCAAGACCGAAGCTCAACTTCTAACAGGTGGTACTAGGAAGGGTGATTCTGGATTCTATATCGAGCCAACCATTTTCTTGAACCCTGAAGATGACGCACGCATCTACCGCGAGGAGATATTTGGACCTGTGTTGGTAGTACGCACGTTTAAGACGGAGGAAGAAGCGATCAAACTCGCTAATGACACGTCGTACGGCCTCTCGTCCTGCATCTACACTTCCTCAACGTCGCGTGCATTACGCCTCGCGAAACGGATTACGGCAGGGAATGTTAATATTAATTCGAGCCAAACGTTTGCAGCAAACGTGCCGTTTGGTGGATTCAAGGAAAGTGGCCTGGGCAGAGAAGGAGGAAAGCACGGTCTGATGGCCTATCTGGAAACTAAGACAATTCATATCAAGTAAGTTTCCCTTTCCATTTTAGTTTGTCTAGCTGACAGCTGTGTCCGTTAAGTATGAAAGTGTAGAGATTGAGGGTGGTACTACATGTTTTACTGCAAAGCTGCCGACTCTTAGCAATCTTGAGGCCTGGTATAGTCTACCCAAATACATCTGTGCATGCGTTCTCTCTCTGTTGAATTACCTAGCAGGACTACCGAACTATACTAGGGAGGTCTGGCCATGAGGCAGCTGTAACTATGATTGCTGGCCCTGCCGGTTAAAGCAGTAGCCAAGTTTTTTTTTTGCTCCGTATGCATAATAGCCTGAGTTGTTGCTGTAGTCACCTCTAGTGCCTGCCGCCCATCAATGCTCCAGTGCTGATAGCAATACCGACAAATCCAGGATGTTTTCTCTAGATTAAAGAGCAAGGCAACACGGTAGCCATGCTTAAAAACCCCAGCTTTTCTTGCCTTTAAGGCCCTGTTCGGTGCGCACCTGTTTCTCTTTCTGATTTTGCTGCAAGTAACGCCGAGTAGCGTGACCTAGGGCGCCTTAGTCCCCGCCACTGGCCTTACCGAGTCGAGCCAGACAAAACTTTGGTGCGCACGCAGTGAGCAAAATAGTGCCCACTCACAAAAGCTTGGCGAACCACCACAACAGCCAAACTTGTATTCAAAGCTGGTTTTGCGCGATTTTTGAGCTGGGTTTGAGTATATATAGTTGAAGCTACTGAGTATAGTATGGGCAGCTCTATATACGATATTTTTGGTGTTGCAGTACGCTCAGTGGCCCGTTATACGGCCCTCCATCTCTATGCAGTCGCGGAGTCTCTGCGGCATACAATGGATACGTTTGTTAACAAAATTGTATGAGACGTGATCCCAGCCCTCCCTCGCGAGCTCCCTCGTCTCCATCTCGTTCCAATGTGGGTGTTTTTTAAGGTGTTGTTTTATAACTTGCCAGCAGTTTTCAATTAGTGAGAGGTCCGGTGAGTTAGCTGCGTTGAAGTAGTAATCTAAGTCGTGTTTTTTCTTCTATTTTGCGACGATATTACTCTTTGAACCTCTGCCGTAACCAGAATCATTGTCTTCCTCTAGTATAAAGTGTCCAACTGAGGGATCCTTCAGCCATTTGCCTACAATTGGCTCGAGTATTTGATCTCGGTAGACCGAGAGAGAGAGAGCTTGCTGTTAGTGTTGCCCGGAGTTTTATAGAAGTTAAGCTTAGATTTGAAGTTGTAGCCTACGGCTGCCTATATATGAGAGGTCTCCCAGCGCCTCTCATCATCTCTGTTGAGCTGCTCTTGTATACAATCGCTGCAGTATCTCTCGCCAGGCCGACGTATAATCCGGAGTTTGCCTTGTGGGCCGACTCTACAGTGTACTTCATCTGAAAAACAGACGTTCTCCCAGTCCTCTGGCTCGGGTTTTAGACAGAGATAAGTCTTAGAAAAGAGTACTCTCTCTTTAGCGCAGCGCTGAGAGACCTAGCCCTTCGTGCAAGCAATACATTTGTGATAATCGAGAGAGCCGAGAGCTCGTTTTAGAGTCTATCCACTCACTCCAAGATCGAGTTCAGTAGCAAGCGCTGCCTAAGTTAATACGCGGGCGTCCTATCCGTAATCTTGAATAAATTGATCAACTCGGCGTAGCTCGCTCGCATCGAGGAGAGGCCGTAAGCCTCTCCTCTCATGCACAGCCTCATTATTATGGTGAGTTCGATCAAACACATGATTTTCCTGGCGTATTATAGCCTATCCTGCCTCTTTGCTAACGTTGTTGAAGGCAAAAAAGTCCGAATGATTGTATGGTATGCCGTAGGCGTCGTTGAAGTCACAGGTGCCTTTTATGCGAGATTTTCGGGGTGTATCAATGTTGGAAATACCATTCCTTGACATAGCGATTCAATTGCTGCAAAAATCAATCAATTTGGATAAGTATTGGTGGAGTTGTGAGAGCTCAAAGTTGTGTTGTTTGCTAAAAATCAAGGTTCGTGGGTCGCCAAGCTTTTGGAGTGGGCACTATTTTGCTCACTGCGTGGTGCGTTCGGTGCGACAGTTTGTCTGATTGCATTCTATCTTAACCGTTTCCGTGACCGTCTCAACCCCATGGAGCCTCTAAGTACGCCCTACGACGCCAATCTCGCGCGAGTCGCTCGCGCTGCTCTCTATGAGGCCCCCCCCCATCTCTATCTCAGCGATCCTTGAGTGTAGCTACTACTACTCTCACATGGGCGCCTACATCGGTAGCGTACGTTTCGAAAACTGGCTCCTTGAGCGCAAATATACTGTGCCGGTGCACGAGGTGTCAGCTCGTGGTGGGTTGAACTTAGCTACTTACGGGATGGTGGCGGAAGTAATGGCAGTAGATAAGGATGATTTGAGTACGGGATGAAAGGGAGCAGTTAGTTACCTAATCAACAAGAGATTCAGAAAAATTCAGATCATTTGAGTTCAGATTTCCCTACACCTACGAGTTGCATTACAGATTCGTATCGCAAAAGTCACTGATTTGTGTAACCATCCTCCTCACAACAGCGCAATACAAGTATATGAGCGTTTTTTTGGCTACTATAGGCTCCTCACCGCCTACCTACTTGCGAACTATAAGCGGTTGACTAAAGCGTCAAATATAGGCTCGCGGAGGCGAGTTTCGCTGTATAACTGCTCAGGATTACTTCTGCAATCCTGGAGCCAACGCTGCCCAAGACCATCGTACAGTTTGTGCGCTCGTACGCCTGTAGGCTCCTCTCCGAGTTCGACGATTATGGCAGCAACTGACGCTATGGCTGCATGAACGGCGGCGACAACTATCTCGCGATGGGTTGGAGGCATCACGTGCGCAAGAGAAATCAGTTTGTGATAATAGAAACAGCTCTGGAGGTTGGTTGCCAAGAATTGACTGGTTTATGGCCTCAAGAGGCATCTTGTGGGTTGTGTTAGTACTAAACAGGGTACGGAAATTAGTGGCGTCGCTAGCTATTTCTGCCCTTCGAAACTGCGCCAGAAACTACCCGGCGACCCGAACGCGCGCCTGTTCTTATTACGATTTCTATTTATTTTTGAACAAACAGGCAAATTTCTGGCGCACTGAATAGGGCCTAAATCACAACCTATAAAAATACCTAAAGTGACCAAAAAAATTACTAAATTATCCCAGCAACGACACAAAACTATAAATACGCTCTCAGAGTCGCGGACCTTCGAGGAGGAGTTGCGCATTGTTGCTAGTCAACGCGTAGTTGACGCGCCTTCAGAATCTGTCGATGCCGCACCACCCTCAAACGAGCCACCCCACTCAGAATCCGACGCCGAGTTCGACGAGCAGCTTACTGATAACTTTGATGGGATAGATTAGAAGCGTCTTCAGAGTATATGAAGCCTCTACGGACCCAGAAGCACAAGAAGAGCTGGATCTATAAGCATGGGCATCGGGTGTGCTTGCGTAGTAATCCTGAACGTATATATTTTATATGCAGGCACTGCCATCAACAAAAGATAATTGACGCTGGCGGGCAAGGCAAATACGAGGTTACGCTCTCTACTTCAACTGCTGCTGCTCACCTGCAGTCAAATCGGCGAGGGCACAATTATACTCCATCTGGGCAACAGAGGCCGCACCTCCCTCGTGGCCAGAGAACGCTGCAGGACCTCGCTATTAATGGGACCAAAATACCACAAGATGTAGGCAGCGCGATAGGCAACTTCAACGTACAGACCTTCAGGCTAGCTGCCGTAGGCTGGCTAGTAGAGAACAATCGCCCTCTGTGCGAGCCGCCTTTAATCAGTCGTTTACAAGATCAAATATCCCGTCAGCTTTTAAAGCAACTAGCCTCGTGCTACTAGGTCTAGATCTAGTAGTCTCAAAACTAGACGTTCGGCTCCATACACCGCCACAAGTAGCTCAAGTTGAGGCTCCCTAGGTGCGGAAGGCTGGTAGGAAGTCAAACTTGGTGATGTGGTTGATGTGATCCCGGATCAGGCTCTCTACCTGACGGCTGTAGGCCTTCTTCAACGGAGAGAAGCAGCCAACGCCAAGTGGCTGGAGTAAGTGGGACGTATGGGCTGGCATACAGAGGGTAAAGATATTGTTCTCCTTCCAGAGATCTTCAAACTTAATAGAGTGGTGGCTCTCATGGCCATCAAAGATCACCAGCCGACGCGCGCCAACGATCCAGTTCTTTGTATACTTAATAAAGTGCTTCAGCTAGTCTACTCCCAGCCTATTATTTGTCCATCTATTATCACTAGTTCTCCTCTCTAATCCTGTTACGACAAGCTAGGTCATAATCTTACCTATTATAAAGCTAATCTCGTCAAAGTTATAGACGTCTTCGTCCTAGATCCCGTATCGCTCCTTTGTGCGTTGTACCAGCTCAAACCAGCTGCCAATCACTACTGGATCCTCGCACATAGCGCGCTGTCGATTGCATATGCGATTGAAACGCGTTGTAAGACTGCCTGTACGTTTGACAAAGTTGCGCGCCCAATTAACGCCGCCGTCGCGCAGATAGAGGACTCTATCAGCCATCTCACGTACGGCAGCCAGACTAGGGGGAAATCCACGTGAATCTAGATGCAGGATATACTGAACAATCACCTCTTCTACCTGGGTAAGCTTCTTCGAGTTGGGCTGGCAATCACGTCGGGCAGAGACGCCTGCGCATCGGCGGCGGAGCGTAGTTCGGGGCACATTAAAAATCTTTTCAGCAGCTTTCTCAGTTTGGATCTGATCAGAGTTAATTTCTAAGATTGCGAGCTGAATATCAGCCTCTTTTGAAGGGTTATAGGCTTGTCTTCGTGGAGCCATTACGCGTCAAAGTAAAGATAGGTGCGCAAGTTTGGTGGGATGACCACTCGACTGTCAACTACGTTATACTAAAATACATAAAAGTTCTAGAGCTAACCAATAAAAGTCTTATAAGATTTTTTAACTATAAGGTTCTTATATCTTACTCGGTTCAGTAAACCATAGCCAATCCTGGCTAAGGTCCATACCTGATAGGTACTGCCACTGTTGACTGTGTTGCATATTCTCAATTCCAGGTTCAAACCCTAAGCCTTGCATATCATTCAGACTCCTGTCAAAACTTGATTTCTCCAATTCACAAGCTACATGCTGAGGTAAGAATTCTGGTTGTTGGGGTATGCTGCTGGATGGATTCCAGCCGGAAAATGCTGATATCGTTATTGAATTTCTGGCGTTAGGGCTCCTACAATAGTGATTCGACACATCTTGTGACGCAATAACGGATAGTTCATCCATGTCGTTTATTATCGCTGAATGGCCCGAAGACGTTGCTCTGTTGGTTTCACTGACGGGATTAAACTTAGTCCCTGATTGAACCAGGATTTCGCCAAAAAAGGGTACAACAAAGCGATAGCTGCACCCTGGAGGGATAATGCAATCCAAGTTGCGTATATCATACAATTTGCGCAACACTTCTAGGCTTTGATTCGTAACTTTGTTATCATTCTTCTTTGCTCTGTCATCTAGTACTTCAACGGTTGTGTCGATGATCTGCCAGTCTTGCTCATCCTGCTTGGTTTCCCGTCTTGGATGCTCTTCTTCATCTTGGACTTGATGATAGCCAAGTAGATTTAGGACTATCAACATCGCGGCTGAAAAGCCAATGAAGTCTAAGAGTGCATTTTCATGAATAGTCTCCTTAGCCAGAAAGTGGTAGAATTTCAGAAGCTCCCTTGAAGACTGGAGACAAGCCAAGCGGCTTATCTTGTGAATAGGTGTAGGTAGGGGAGGAACAGGACCCGAGCCAAGCATAAATGGAAGATATAGACATGTCCGCAATTGTAGCAGGTGTATTTGCGTCAGGGTCCTTTCGTGATGGATGTAAGACGAATGCACTTCTGTAGCGTCCGACGGTTTTGCCTGTACATCTCTCCATTCCGCGGGCATGAGGAGAGCGAGAGTCTGGAGCTGCTGGTCAAGCTCAAGCATTAAAGCCGGAGATGGCTCGCTCCGGTCTTGAGTTTGAACTATGAACTTATTGCAAAGGGTAGACAACTTGGCTTTGAAGGACATTAAAGGCTCCTCTATGTATTCAGTGTCGCAATGGAAATCTACGCCACGCGGCACACCCAGGATTAGGCTGAGAAATTGGTTATTGTAATGCAGCAACGACCACATCCCAGTGCACAAGGGCGAAGAATGATAACGATTTAAGGCCTATATCGTGTTAGGACAAACTGCATCATACCTCCACAGAGACTTACGATTAGTTGCGCAGACGCTAAACCTGTTTGAATTGCCAGCCAAGCTCGTCGTGGCTGCCCAATTCTGGCTTGGTAATCTGAGAGTAGAAGAGAACATTCAATACCGGACAAAGTTGTCTTATAGTCATCATCAGATGTAATCAAAGCCGCCACCAAGGGGACCAGGCTTTTGGAACTTGTGTGGTCTGATCCCGTGCCGAGGAACAAGACGAGCACCCCAAGATTTGATGGTGATCCATCACGAATGACGCTCTTACCCCAATCTGCTAGAGTTTGGCGTGGGGGGCTTCCAAGTATACGATAGCGCCATGCCATCCATCGCTGCTCATTTTCTTGAAATGCACCATCAAGCCCCTCACCAAGATCTATGCATTCGAGTAGCTTTTTCCGGGTATATTTATCTTTCGATGTCTTTGAATTAGTGAAGTTCTTGTTCCTGAACTCATTTAAAGAGCCCTTGCTCCCTAACTCGATTACTGACGCTTCTTCAGAGACACTTGGAGTTGCTGGGCCGTTAGTGTGAGGATGCTTAACGGTGACCTGGTCATTCGCTTGACTGATCTGCACATCTTTAGTAATAAACTTAGAGAATCTCTTTGTATACTCACTACAGCATTATCAAACATTCGCATCAAAGGGAACAGAGAGGTTGCTGGCGAGTCTGCAGATGATCCGGGAGTGGGAGGCGCAATGTCATCGATAAAAGCCCTTGCTTCATTGGCCGAATCTGTCACCTTTCCAACAAGAAGTGCTTGAACAAGTGCCTCAAGCTCTGAAATACGCTCTCGCATGCTCTTTGTCCTCTGCGTTGAATTTCTCGCATTGTCGATGAACTGTTCAATGCAGGGACAGCCTCGGAAACGACACTCTCTACACTTGTCTTGACCGGCAAGATAAACACACTTCACCTTGCGCCTCCTGCCTATTGTGAAATAGATCTTAGTTGATTTAGTCAGGTACGATCAAGTAGGCAAGGCTTACATTGAGAACAGCTGTGAGTCCCTCTGCGCATCTTCCTTACGAGCGTTCCATCTCGGACGTCCCTTTCGGGCGAAGCCATGTCCATGTTTTCTTCTTCGCTTCTTATTCTCACTCAGAGTGTTGAACGCCACAGACGAACCGATTCGAAGCGAAAGATGGAGCATGGAAGGAAGTGAGTGAATGTTCTCGGCTGTGAAGACTGTTTTTTCGGACGAAACCTTATTTCGTCCGAAATACCGGAGGTTCGGAGGGACAGCCTGAAACACACGCACCTACCCATAATTACATTAAATTTGCGCCTACGCACCGGACATATCAAAAGTACAATTTTGTTCTAGGCATGTAGCGGTGTGTTGTCATACACACATCACCCACATTGGTTTCTGTATTGCGGCTAAACACTGTATGCTAACTTGATTCTCACTAGCCCCACATTTTCGGGAGTGCTTTCGGACGATGCTATCACAAGCTCGCGCACTTTTGTAACTCACCAGATTCGTTTATTGTTTTGTTTTCCTATAGCTCCATAGCGTTCTGCTAACCGTTGTGCAACCACGATCTGTCACAAGTATGTCGGTGACGGTAAAAAAGTCCGGGGTTCTGAACCGGTAATTTCTTCTTAGTTGACCCCCCACTCGCCTGATGAGAGGTGACCCCGCATCCGCATTGGGTCCTGATACAGAGAGAATAAAAAATAAGGTCTTTGAAGAGGATGTTGTTAGTAAAGCCGAAGCCGAGGAAAAGCCTCTTTCGTCCGCATATTTTGAACTGTTAGACTAGGTTTACGCTTGAAGCGGTTGGTATCTCCGTTGGTTGTGTGCTGTGTAGCGCCAGCTACGAAAATATAGCATAAATATCATGATCATCAGTATACAAAATGATAATTTTAACCTCGTTCCTCTATTGATCACTTGCCTCCATTTGAAGGTTCAACTTCCCATCGACTGCGACTACCTTCAGCCCGGCATCTCAAGATCGACGTGCCGCTATGATCTCTTCCAAGCAAGACGTGGTAGCAAATTTTGGGCAGGGGTACTTTGCCATTCCTAAAACTTGTAAAGCAGGAGTAGTGGTGAATGAAGGCCCTGATTTTACAGTTGAGATCGTTGATATTGAAGTCCCGGAGCCAGGTACTATATTGAAACCTCAAGAATTTCAGCTACCCGTGTTTCCTAACATTTAGAAATCAGGTGCATCCGAAATACTCGTGAGGATGAATGTCACAGGCCTTTGCAGGTCTGACTTATCCTTCATGGCAGGCGATTACGGAAGGAAGATGTCGGATTTTGGTAATCGCTGTGCTGGACATGAAGGTGCAGGAGTCGTGGTAAAGCTCGGTCCGAATGTGGCGAATTGGGAAATAGGCGATCGTGTTGGTATCAAAGGTCTTCGTGATGTGTGTGGGCTTTGTGAACATTGCTGGCGCGGCAAGGACAATCACTGTTCAAGAACAACCGCTCACGGTTTCACACATCCAGGTGCGTGAAGATTTGAGAGAGTTTCTTTAATCATCTTGGCGCTGATGAAATACAAAGGCTCTTTTCAGCAATACATAACGACGTCCGCACGTTACGCGACGCGTATTCCTGACGGTGTTTCCGACGACTTAGCCGCTCCACTCATGTGTGCTGGTGTCACCACCTACCGGTCGCTCATGGAGTCAAACTATAAGCCAGGAAACTGGGTTGTGTTCCCTGGCGGAGGTGGTGGTGTTGGTATCATGGCCGTTCAAATCGCGAAGGTTCTAGGCCACCGACCCATTGTAATAGATACTGGCCTTGATAAAGAATCTGCAGCTCTTCAAAATGGTGCTGAAATTTTCCTGGATTTTCAGAAGGTAGCGGGTATTCCCTCTGAGGTGGTGAGGATTTGTGAGGGCATTGGAGCCCATGGTGTTGTTGTCACCGCTGCCCAGGCTTATTCAAACGCGGTGAGCTATATCGGCAAAAGAGTTGGTGCTAGAATCATGTGTGTTGGCATGCGTAAGTAACCTATGACAATCTTTTGGACACTGTTGACAGAAGCATAGCGGCACAGGAGATGTTCGTCGGCGGCGAGATCCATAAGATTGTTACACAAAGCCTAAGCTTTATGGGAACTCTCGTTGGCTCATATTCGGATGCAGATGAGGTTTTAGATCTTGCGAAACGTGGTTTGATCAAACCCGTGGGTGAAGTACGACCTCTTCGTAAGCTACCAGAATCTGTGAAAGATTTACAGGAAGGAAAGGTCACTGGACGCATCATGATTGATTTCAATTCCATCTAGAAACATTCGTCAGTGGCATTCATTATGGCTATAACTACATAAAATCGACGAGTTGAATATACGAATGAGGGATGAGATACTTGAAGAAACCTGGCTCCTGAAACACAAAACACTAAGCCTTCGACTAATAGTGACTTCAGAAGCATGGTTTTTTATACACAAGAACTAAGAGATCCAGCAAACGCATTCCTATGACATTTTTTGGTCTCATCACATATTCTTTCGAGCACTTTGAAGCTACGATAGCTCTATAGAACCAGAAAAACTATTCCTGCGTAGCCAATTATTCATACAAAGGCACGTCCAGTCGGAAGGCTCAGATAGGTTCAATCCTTTCATTGTTTTCATTTATTAGACTATTCTTAGATAGCTAAGATTCTTCATAATTTCACGCAGTAGAGTGAAAAAAAAAACCTCCCCAAAACAAGAAAGCCTGTTAGAGTATCGGCCCTTCGGCTATCATATGTTCATACTTTGTACAAGTTACTAATGGTCAGGTCTTAGTTATTCTAGATTTACTTACTTGATTTGGACAGTTTTTGGCTCAAGGTAAGCCATGAGTCCATCACGGCCCAACTCACGGCCCAAACCGCTCTGTTTCCATCCTCCGAATGGCGCCTGAACGCCTGGGAGGAATGATTGATTGACCCCAATAGTGCCAGACTGCAACTTGTTGGATACACGTAGTGCTCGGGACATTTATGCCGTAAAGAGAGTTCCTCCGTGGAGTCAATTTTCTGTCATGCGAGGAAAGGCATAATGGAACGTACCTGAGAGGCCAAAAGGAGTATCATTGGCAAGCTCTATAACTTCTTCCTCCGATTTGAAGACCCGAATTGTGCCGACGGGTCCGAATATTTCTTGCTTGTATACGGAAGCGTCCGCAACGGGATTGCAGAAAAGTGTGGGCTCGATAAAGTGTCCCTTCTCGCCAACCCGATTTCCCCCTACCAATAGCTCAGCTTCTGATTTGCCGGCCTCAATGAATGACATGACCCGTTCGTAATGCTCGCGATCAACCATCGGTCCGAGCCCTTTGAATGCAGAGAAGGATGCCTTGAGTGCTTCTGTGAACTTGGCTGCGATACTTTCTTGGACAAAGATGCGGGAAGAAGCTATGCCGCGTTAGCTAAGCAACCATCTAGAGAGCAAAAGCAGTACCAATACAAGCCTGTCCACTATTAATAAGAAGCCCGAGTGTACAGCTATTCAATATTAGATAATTGTGTTGCCATGATGGGTTCCGATGATGCATACTATAACACTGCATTGGGGATATCTGCATCGTCGAACACAATAGCCGGTGACTTTCCGCCGAGCTCAAGGGTACATCGCTTCATATTGCTTCGCAAAGCCATCTCCTGGATCTTGATTCCTGTTTCTACTGATCCAGTGAAACTAATCTTGGAGATTTTCATATGTCTTGCGAGTAAAGCACCCGTGCTACCTGGTCCACTCAGGATCTGCACAACACCAGGAGGGAACCCAGCCTGCACGATGAGCTCTCCAAGAGCAGCAAGCCCTAGTGGCGCTCTTTCTGAAGACTTGAAAACTATCTATATAGCACGAATCAGTCACGTAAAGCCAGAGGGCTTTGATCAGGAAAGCAGTCCAACTCTCGGACTCATGCAAAAAAAAGCAAACAGCATGTCATGCACTTACCGTGTTGCCTGCTGCTAAAGCTGGACCTGCCTTCCATGCGAATGTGCTGCTTAGATGTCACTTTCTTTCTGTTGATATTTGTTGATGACATGTTGTCAGGATAATACTAACGTGAATGAAGCATTCCATGGTGCAATACCAGCGCACACGCCTAGAGGCTCATAATTGACAACAGTGAACGCACCTCCACCTTCGGATCGAAAGGACTGCCCCGAAATCTTATCCGTCCAGCCTGCATAATCTGCAAACGATGGTTATTCTTTCGATATGTAACCATGGGGATTGAGCCCATGACTCACATCGTAGGGCAGCAGTTGTAGCTGCAATGGTGCCATCACAGTAGGCCTTCGGTAAGCCCATGGAGACGTGCTCTAATACCCAGAGGTCCTCTGCATTCTGCTCAATAAGGTCTGCAAGCTTCTGGAGGCAACCTGCTCGTTGTGCTGGCGTAAATGTGCTCCATGGGCCACTCTTAAAAGCAAAGAGAGCATCGTCTACGGCTGCATCAACGTCGGCCGAGCTTGCGACAGGAATAGCCCCCGTCACAAGACTTTCATCGTTTGGATTGTAGATACTAAAGAATTCACCGGACGTAGCGTCAACAAACTAATAGTCGCGTAGTAAGTCAGTCAGTCAGTCAGATCGCTTGTGTGGTAGGGTGAAGCATTCTCAAAACGCAAAGTTTCCCATCTAAAGTGGACAGAAATGGAAAAGCATTACACACCTCATTGTTGATGAATAATTTCGTTCTAAATAGCCGTGGGCCGTGTTCAGGCATCTCGATATAAGTGAGGAAGTGAGTATCTGGAGAAAATCGAACCGCCACCGATGATCAATTTTGCAGTTCTGTATGGAACATGTTGTAAGGAGAATTAATAACGCGAATTCGTGCGGCTTGTCCGGAGGGGCTTTGCAGAATCCTAGTTGGATGCTATGCTCTGTATTGCATGCCGAAAGTTTTCGGACGAAGGGCCCTCAGAACCATTAATGATCTGCGGTTCCAAGACGCGAATTCCGAACAAATTGCATCCGGGACTCCTTCTGTGGCTTTGTCCGAGTACGGGCAATTCCGTTCGGACGAATTCACCGTAAGTTCCAACTTCATCTATTTGCTTCATATTGTGCATCTACTTATGCAGAAGTGATGACAACATACTTGTCAGAACTGTCATATAAGTAAGTGCTACGAGCCAATGCGGACCGGCACTAACACTCCCACATAACAAACAAGACCATGGAGAACTTAAGTGCATTTTTTTTCACTTTCAAATCTCTCCACATGTATCAAAGAGTGGCTCTCTGCGGCGGAGCAATTCTCGCCGCTGTAAGTATCCCCAAATTCATTAAAGATGAAATCTTTCTCTGACTTGCAAGATCATCGTTAAATTAGCATTACAACCCATATACAACGTGTATTTTCATCCACTGGCGAAGTTCCCCGGGCCGAAAAGAGCAGCAGTTTCGAACATGTACTATTATTGGGTAGAAACTCAAGGTCTCATGCAGTCTTGGGTCGATGACTGCCACAACAAATATGGCGACGTGGTCCGCCTCGGTCCCGACCGCTTGAGCTATATCAATGAAGAGGCGTGGAAAGACATTTATGGTCACCGTACCAAGGGCAAAAAATCATGCCAGAAGGATGAGAAGTTTTACATAAAGGCGCATAATGCAGAAAACATCTTCGTCATCGTCGATGATCAATATCACGGTCAAGTCAGGCGGATCTTTTCCCATGCCTTCTCTGACAAGGCGCTCAAGGAGCAGGAACCCATGCTAGCCAAATACGTCGACATGCTCATTGAGAATATGCGTAGAAATGTGCAAAAGAAAGGCGACATGGTAAAGTACTACAACTTTACAACGTTCGACATCATGGGAGACCTGGCCTTTGGCGAATCACTTGGTTTATTGGAAAATTCAAATTACTCGCCGTGGGTCGCATCTGTTTTCTCTTCGGTTAGACTATCCTCGTTTGCTCATATCTCCCTTGAATGGCCGTGGGTCGGCACTTTGTGGAAGCTTTTTGTTCCGCAATGGTTGCTTGACTCCGAAAAGAGGCACAAGCAACATGCTGTCGAGAGAGTTGACCGCCGTCTACAAAAGGGAAACGACAAACCCGATATCTGGAACCTGATTCTCCGCCAGGAAGATGAAAAACGCTTGTCTCTCAACGAAATGTACTCAAACGCAGACTTGTTCATGATTGCTGGCACAGAGACTACTGCCACGCTTTTAAGCGGACTAACCTATTATCTGCTCAAAAATCCCGACAAGTTGCAGAAATTGGTGCAGGAGATTCGTACAAGTTTCGCATCAGAGGAGGAGCTGACTATCGAAAAATTGAGACAGCTGAAGTACATGGCTGCCTGCTTTGAAGAAGGTCTTCGTTGTTATCCTCCAGTTCCAAACGGCTTGTATCGCACTATCCCAGAAGGCGGCACAGCGATTTGCGGAGAATATTTGCCGGAGGGTGTAAGTAAATCATCACACATTCAACCATAATAAAAATCTTACAATCCTAGACACGCGTTTGCGTCACACAGTATTCCGCTTTCCATTCAGAATCCCACTTCAAGCACGCTAATGCATTTATCCCTGAGCGCTGGATGGGGGATAGCGCTTTTAGTCAAGACCACAGAGATGTCATGCAGCCCTTTTCATTCGGCCCACGAAATTGCCTTGGGAAAAAGTAAGCTGGAGACCCATCCTACACTCGATACGTACATGTTCCTGACGAATTAATTTAGTCTTGCATATCACGAGATGCGCCTGATCTTGGCGCGAGTTCTATGGAACTTCGACTTAAAACTGTGCAAAGAAAGCGAGAATTGGACGAATCACAAGACCTATACACTTTGGGACAAGCCTCCACTAATGATCGAGTTCACACCAGTGCATTAGTATGTGTACTAATCGACAATTCTCGAGAACAGTTGCTAGGAAAGTGAAAATTTGATTGAGCTCGTGATGGTGCATGGCTAAGTGTGAGTCTTGGCATATTGGGGTCGGTTATCGTAGCGATTATAGGTTTCAGGACGTTCTTCTTATTGTAGATGTGAGAAATTTGCTGTTTTAGCAGCTTTGCTGTTTCGGTTATTCCTGCCTCATGCTCGAGAGATCGTTGTTTAAATAAACCTCTGCCGTACTCTGTGCCATACTCCGTGCCATCCATTGCGGTATCAAAATAATTGTCAGAAAGCAGACGGGTTTGTGGTCTTAAGTCATCATTTATCAATCAGTTGAAGGTACAGTGCAGTTGAAATGGGGTTTATTCAACCTCAACTATTAATATAATGTACGGATGTTGTTCCTGAGGTTTGTACATGTTGGTTGATTATCTGCTATGCGTCTCTTCAACGAATCTGGGAGTCGAAAAGTCCTCATAATAGAAGTTCAAATCAATTTGTTGGTACTTTCTTCTTGAAAGTAGAAACGAATTATTATTTTACAGAGTAGTAACAACTAGTCTCTTCTCTATAGTTTTGATGACTTCAAGAATTCTCTACTCAACCGCGTAACTTGGTCAGAACCAGAGCAGCTTCCCGAGCATATTTGCAGCGCATTCGAATCTTGGCACCGAATTTGTAGAATAGGTATGGAAACGGGACACATGTAAGAGCGAGGAACGCCGGGATTGACGACGCCCAGTGGATGCCCAAGTTCTGGTACATGTAGGAAGTGAACAAAGGAAACGCCGCGCCAAACAGAGAGCGAAGAACTGAGCTAGCGGCCATTACAGACGCCGCATAGATGACATACGAGTCAATAAGGTAGCCCGTAATGGAGATGAATATCAGCACCATGCCAAAGCCGAATGGTGCGCTCGCTGTAATACTGACCACCCAGTGCACATTTGGGCCATTGGTCCAGGCAAACCAAAAGAGGCCGATAGGTATAGTGATGCAACCAAGTAGGGCAGGTGGTAATCGTGCTTCTGGATCCAGATGTCCAGTTGGTGAATTGGCTACGTTTCGAGCATAGCGCTTGTTTTCCCAGGCTAAGTAGCCTATCGCAGAGAGCATGCCCACTGCGATTCCAAGGAATGCGAGGCCTCCAACACCTGTAGACCAGCCACGGCCGCGTTGGTAGACAATAGGGAATGCTGGGAACAGCATATAGAGCGTTCCATAGATTATGGCTGTATACAGGGATAACAAAAGGACGATGGGCTCCCCAAACAGCAGTATCCAAGGTCTGGTCAATGCCGTGGTGAAAGTATCAAATGTATTTGTATTGACCTTGTCAATGTTGAATTTGCTCTTAAACGTTTTCGAGCTGATACGGGAAAGCTTCGCAGCTCGCTTGCGGAGGAGGACAGGTGAATACGTTTCAGGCACCATTAATGCACACATAATCCCGATGACTCCAGTGAAGATGGCAATAACACCTTGTATCCAACGCCAGCCAATTGTCTGGCCAACAAATCCACCTACTGCACAGAATTAGCTTCCAAGTCAACTCGGACAGTTTCTACCTACCGATTGGACCAATGACTGGACCAAGGAATGGAGCGGCCGCATAAAGTGTGTTGGCCATCCCGCGTTGGGAAGCAGGAAACATGTCTGCAAGAATTCCTCCACCATTTGTTAGGGGTGAGGAGCCAAAAGCGCCAGCTAAGAATCTTGTTACGGCCAGGGTCGTCATGTCCTGAGAAGCTGCGGACACAGCACTGAATATGGCAAGAAGCATGAAGGACATGATGAAGATATACTGACGTCCGAATAACTCTACGTTGCGTAAGCTTGATGCGCGTTGAAATGTACTCTTGAACTAACCACTCATGGGCGCCCACATTAAGGGTCCAATAGCGAAACCTAAAACAAATAACGAGATCCCCAAAGTCGCAATAATTTGATTGACCCCTAGATCCATCTGTATTTCGCGAAGGCCGCCTGAGTATGCTGATGATGCAAAGGACACAGACAAGGTCGCGATTGCTACGAGCACTGTTGTTGTCCATTTGATTCCAGGTGGATAATTCATGGGATCACAAGGGTCATTAGGGAGCCATGTAATGATGTAAGGATCTTGCAATGTGCCATTTCCCTCGTAATCGGCATTCAGGATTGTGTCGTTGATTATAGCTTGATCGATGACACGCCTGAAATGGCTAATTGTGGTCATACTACCACCGTTGTGGATTTCATATGTATCCATTCCACTGACGTAGCAGTTGCCGGTGACTGTTGTTTCGAAGTAAGGCTAAGAGGTATGGTCAAGTAAATTAAATGGATAGAGCTGATGGCCAGGCTGCGTGAGCAATATTTGTTGATATAGCAGCCTTCCTTGCAACCGCAGCAAATTTATTTTTCTCGCCGTCAATTTTGGTTTGGTTTTACTCCCCGTAACTCCCGCGCAATAACATTCCGACAGGTCAAAAAGAGAGATTTAAAGCAGCCTCGGAACCGTTTCTCGGACGAACTCCTCAGAGTTAGCACAAACGCTCCGAAAAGCCCCAGCGCTGCTTGGCAGCTTCTATTTTCAATCTGAGCAAACAGGGGCATCAATTCTGGTTGATCCGATCCTCCGCTCTTTCTGAGCTTACCTGATTGAGACATGCGTGATCTATAACTGCAACGAGGCATAGGCGTAGCATGTTACCGCAACTCGGAAAACGGGAAGACTGATCAGCCCAGGCCCGTTCAGAATTTACGTGGTCTGTCAATATTTTGGCATCTGAGGTCGACAATATCAACATGAGTCACTTGCATATACTTCCCACAAGGCTCTGGGCTGGGACATGGTCTAGAGAAACCTATAAAATGACTCGGTCTACTACGCCTAGGTACTATGGCTTGTAATAAATACCTAAAACACTATTTAATATGCCCGTACAAGTAACCTTGTCCAGAAAATGTTTACAGTCACATCGTGGCTGCATGCATTGTTTGGGTTTTCCGTCTAGTAGAATTGGTAGCTCAAATATGCCCAATCACTGTCGTCCTGAAGGTCAGCCTGAATTTACTGAACAAACAACTCAAGGTAAGATGTGTGAACGATACATGAGCGTGTGTACAGTCAGCTACTGCACGAGCTAGATGTGTAAAGCTGACAAAGAGTGCAGGTGGTTATCTGCGCTGTATCATCAGGCGGATAGTAGAGTATTGTCAGATTCACGCATGGGATAGCTCAGTATTAATGGGGTGAGTTGATTGATTGTTGTTGTATTCTGCGGTTTCTTTTTTTTTTTTTTGCCTTTCTGTGTCTCTTCTGAGTAGTTACACCTGAGTTTTGTGTTACCATACTACATCTCGTCTCTCAGCTGCTTCGCTAGGATTGGATAGGGCTACCTAGAAGAGTCGCTATCCCTGCGTGTATCTGACAACTAGATAGTACGGTGCTATCTGACAAGTATACATCCTAGAGATTAATTAAATAACGTAACTACGTAGCGAGTGCCGCACCGAAGCGAGTGCCGCACCCTATTAACTTTTCTATCCTAGATTAGCTATAACATCACAACGCGATAAGTTAGAGACGCGTAGTTGGATGTAAGGATTAAAACCCATCTAAATTATCTTTCTGACAAGTGCGCGCATTATGCCCAGTCTCTTTACAGTTGCTGCAGCGTCTTTTTGTCTGGCGACAACCTCTTAGTTGACCTCTACCTTGACGCTCCTCACGCGCAATCTGATTATTAGCCTCACGTTGGGCCATTTAATTCTCTGCCTCTCCCCCTGTTAAGACTCCTCTTTTCTGGATTTGCTTCTTCTTACGTCCCCTACGTTTGTTGGCTGCCTCGTTCGCCTGTTCAAGCTTGGTGAGTCGCTTATCTGTTAACGCTTGTTTCAACGCTCTAGCTTCAGCCCGCTTCTGTAGCTGGAGAATAGCTTCAATAATTGGCGCTGGTGATGAGCTCTTACGCCAGCGTCTACGTATAGAATTACATAAGAACCCTGATTGGGCCCTAATTTCATCTCTGTTATATGGAGTTTTGGCTTGCCACGGGGCTTTAACTGGGGCTAGTAGAGGAGACGGCGTACGTAGCTGTACATCAAGCCTGTCTATTACAACAGCTGGATCTAATGGAGCAAGCTCTGCGCCCTAAAAAGCTGAGTGGATATTAGCTGGAGTAAACGCTTGTGCAAAGGTTGCATTGAAGGCTGGCAGTAACTCAAGTTTAGTAATGTGGTTAATGTTGCATTAGATTAGGTCCTTAATCTGATAGCTGTACGCCTTCTTTAATAGACAGAAGCAGCCAACGTTAAGAGGCTGGATTAAGTAAGATGAATGGCCTGGCGTATAGAGAGTATAGACGTTATTCTCCTAGTATATCTTCTCAAACTCAGCTAAGTAGTAGCTCTTGTAGCTATTAAATATAAGCAGCCTTTGTGCGCTAACTACGCGTGTCTTTGTATGCTAGTTGAAGTGGTTAAGCTTCTAACACCCTAAGTTATTATTTATCTAGCTATTGTTACTAACTCTAATTAACTAGTTACGTAGGAGATTATCCCCGTTGTACTAGGCGGATAGGTAGCACTTGCCTATATAGATTAAGAATAGTAGAATAGCCTGTATAGCAGTATTAATTGCCTAGCTAGATTGTCTTTGCTCTTCCTCTCCTGTTAGACCTAGTTACGACAAGTTAAGTCGTAATCTTGCCTATTATAAAGCTAGCTTCGTCGAAGTTATAGAAGTCCTTATCTACGATGCTATACTTACCCTTTATCTTGTTACGGCTACGCCTTACAGGTATGACGATAAGGACTGGTTAGGGTTGGAACGGGAGGAATAGGACCTTGGATCGGACGCCGAGCACAACTTGAACACGTGAGGAGTCACGTAACAAACTCTGTCAAGACAAGTTACAGAGTTGCGAACTCTGTGGGCCAAGACCACAGAGAGGGTCGAACTCTGTGAACTCTATGGGAAGAGTTATAGAGTTCTTTAAGCATATAGTCACAACCACACTTAGTACAATAGTCTTCATCGTTAATCCAATCTTTGAATTGAGAACTATATATTCTTGACATCTACTGTTTGGAATTAATATTGTATTTGTCTATTAACGGTCACCACCACTATCACGTAACTATTACTATTGTACTTCCAATAACTATAACCGCACCCCAAGGAAGGTGGCCTATTCGCTGCTGGCGCTCCCTTGGTTCTGGCAACCCTGCGCTGCTGACAACTCCCTGTTGCTGACCTTCCAATGTTCCTGCAAGCCTTGTGTTGCTAGGATCTTCATACTGCTGACAATCCGCTGCCTTTGTTGCGGTGTCCGTAACATAGACTTTATATTTCTAAACACTTATAATAAGCTAGGCCTATGTATAAGGTAGTATCATTATACAAAGATTAACAGCTTATGTAGGGAAAGCGCTTAGCTTGTGCTTGTAGGCGTTATAATATCGCGTAATATCTGATTTGTTCTCCTTTTCTTTATATCTTAGTTATAGAAAACTAGAAATTAGTTACTAGAGACAGCTTATAGTACTTTTTAACTATAACTAGCGTTAGCGAGTTTACTAAGATTACGAATATATTAGGTCCTGAATATAAATTCTACTTACTATTGACGTCACAAAATCTAGCTATGTTGGAATTATGGTTAGAAATTAATTAACTAATTAATTTAATCGATTTGGTTATACAATTTAATTTCGATTTCGATTATATTAATTAGACCTTTTAATTAATTAATTTAGTTGTCGACTAGGTAGGCCACCTAGTGTGCTGCCTACGCGCTAATTTAAGTGCTTAGCGCGTAATGCGGAGGAGTCATCTCCATGCATAAAGTAGAGATGACTTTTCGATATAACAGGAGACGCAGTGGTGACCAAGATATTTTCCGCACCGCATACTCGTGCCCTGGCAGCACGGCAATGGGCCTGGCTGCCGGCATGCGAATGTCTTAGGCTCTGCATCTTTTCTCCATTGGGGGACATAGTTAGATCTCGGGGGAATTACGAGGCCGTACTGTGCTACTGGCTTCTTGCTTCATTGACCCAACGCCCATGGCGCTTCCCCGTTGGTCGAAACGACAGTTAAGTCTAAGTGCTTCATAACGCTCGTTCCTTTATAAGCGCCGTACATCCTCTCGAGGTTCGTAACAGGTAGAGATTAGATCGTAGTATCTTAGCTCTACTACTCGAACTTTCCTAAGTATATATTATATCCGAATAGGACTTGCGTAACTATTTCAATGCTTTGTTCCACTCCGATATACCCGCTAATGTGTTAAGCCATTTAAGTACGTTCTGTATCTGACTTAAGAATGGTGAATGAGAACAGTCGACAGTAACCTCTTTCACAGGTACGCCTAAGTCCCTGATGCGTTTAACTAAGTTCTCTTGCGTCTTGAGTAATACAGCCTGATCTTGAAGAGTATACATGTATGAAACATCGATACTCCTCCACGCCTCGCTAGTCAATTTCTCCTCTCCTATACTTTTCTGGAAGGCTGTCAGCAACCTAGACCAATGCTGCTGCGCCTTAAGTGGGAGGTCATGGTAGAATAAAGCTCCCGGATCCTTGACATAGATATTAATGTCGTTCTACATTGCATTTGTTAGAGAGATAACTAAAATGCATATGAATAAAACGGAACTGGATCAGCGTACAATATAGAGATTGTTTGTCATTTCATCATGATCAGCCTGCTGCCCGAGACGCACCGTATCCGAATACACCTCTCCTATGACAGGTACCAGGGCAGCCATATACGCCAACCATCTTATACCACCTTTTAGACCTTGCGCTGCTCGGTCCTTGACGCCTAATCCGGTCATTGATTCGGTGCCGAGAAAACCACCGTAAGAGTGCATTAACACGATAAGTTCTTTCCCTTGGTTTGCTAGGCCTTCGACGATTCCAATAAGCATGTTTTTGTCATGATCAAATGCTCTACCGGGGATAGGGTAGAGGCTGTTGCTACTGAGGTGCGGCGAGTGGACTTCGTAACCGTATGCTTCCAGAACGCCTTTCAGAGGCTCAAAATGGGCGGGGGTGTGAGAGACACCAGCTACTATAACAATTACTGGCTGTTCAGCCATTATGGAGAAGGTTTACGTTCGACTAACAAAGTACGTTGAAAATGGTCGTGGGGCAAAGATCGATTAAATAGCGCTGCAATCTACTTTCTCCGGTATTACGGAGAAGCCGAAGATGGTATCCACCTATTCTGGGGCACTTTTGGACTTTCGGATATTCGGATTTGAACTATCCGTGCCGGACCGTTGCGGGGATAGGACGGCTCTGTGGACATCGTTCAACCGACACAGCACATGAGTACCATCTTGAATACGCGATACTTACTTCATATAGGTGCTATGGGTGCTATTGAGGCAGCGCTTGCAGCAAGCGAATCTTTGAAACCAAAAGATTCTTTCACGTACTTGTAAGTTTGGCGAAATCTTATTGTTGCTTATATAATGCTTAGTCGAAGGCTGTGTGGTCAGATTCTGAACGCGGGTCAGAATAGGGCCTCGGAGGAAGAAGCGAGATCCGAAAGTAGAACCAGAACAGCCCCGCCGCGGGAACCGGATTGGGACCCATAGAAGCTAAACTAGGCAAAGCCACACCGACATTAGACCCCGCTGCGCGATTCTGGAGATGACAAGGCGCGCTCGGCTAGGAAAACGATCGATAGGTAGTACACTACACAACCTAAGCTATACTAGCTAATAAGTTATACTAATTAAGTTTCTGTATGCGAACAAAACTACTTGCCCAACTTCTCACCGGGGGTTCGCTGAAGGTCAACCAGGCGGTTGCGCGGCGCGGGCCAGGTTAAGATAGAGCGGATAGACAGTCCCAGTAATGAAGAGAGCAATGACGACCCAGAATGGATAGTGGATGGAATGGCTGTGTGCCCGTAGCACTTCCAACGAGATGAAGGGAAAAATGCAGGCTCCAAGGTTTGCAATACCTGCGACGAGGCAAGCAGCGAGTTTAGTTCGCCTACCCAGGCCACGTAGTCCGATAGCCGCATATAAACTAGGGATAGGTCCCATGAATACAGCGAAGCCAAGAGTCATAGCTTGGACTCCATTGACAGAGAGCAATTCGAGCCGCATGATCAGCACGGAGAACGTAATAGCACAGGCGTAAGAGAAGAGCAGAAGGACGCGCGGGGGGATGAGGAAACATAAGAGCATAATGACAAAATGGCCAACATCGTACATAACAAATAGAAAGATGTTGAAATCCATTGTTTTAAGTTTTGACGAGGTGTGAGTCCCGGTAGCGACGCTGGACAAGACGTTATCAAAAAAGTTTCGGATGCACAAAAATGCAGCGGCGGAACAGGATATCGACAGGAGAGCTATAGCCAAGGACGTGAAAATGATAGGAAGTCTGTTGAAGTATTTCTGTGAAGGATCTATCCACAGTCTTTCGTCTCGGCTACGCAACTCCGAATCCGTGATTTCAGGAAGTGGCATATAGTAGATGAAGAAGCCGAGCAAAATGGTGAAGAGAGTGATACCTAGGTACGCCCATTGGGTGGCAATTAAGGTTTGGGTGCCAACCACATGCACAAACATAATTTTCTGCGAAAGCAGAAGGCCCAAGATTGCACCGACGTAGCCAATGGCATCCGACGAGACGATCCGGATCTCAGTGCGTTGAGGGGGTCCACAGAGCGCGAGGAAGGTAAACGTAGCTATGTCCAAGAAGGACAGACCGATGCCGACGACAAAGGTGGAAATAATGAAGCCGGAATAGGAACGTAGGGCCCCAGATGGCCAGAACATAAGAGTTCCAACGCAGATGACATTTAGGGCCGTAATAAATGTGGCTTTAATTCCACCGCGACTCAAGACCCAATACCCAAACAGGAGGCCAAAGGAGATGGCACCGTAAAGGGCCGATGAGAGGCCTATGACACGGGTATCTTTTGTCGCGATAGGGATCATAGCGTTGAGGCAAAATAGTATGGTGTTGCTAAATCCCGACAGGAAGTTAAGAGTGACTACCAAGGCGCAGTACTTGAAAGCTTCTAAGCTCGTCATGTCAAGAATAAACTTGGGCAGTCCTGTATCTGTAAATTCGAAATGCGAGCAATGTTCGGTATGTTGGTAGGTTGGTGGTTTTGATTGTAGAGCTATCATAGGCTCCGTGTCTGGCACAGTCAAAAAGTTCATTGGTATCTGCGGTTCCTAGTGTTCAGATAAATGTGTCGTCATCCAGAAACCGAATCTGCGGTGGTGGGAGCCGTTGCTAAGTTTGGCCAAGCGGATTTCCGCTGGGAAGAGATGCTGGGAGCACGGTGTGATGTCATTTTGGGGGTCAACAGCTTTAGCAACGGCTTCAGCGTGGGAATGCAGGCGCAGATGATGCCCACGTTGATCTCGACGGCAGGCCACATGAGTACCATGCTGATATTGTAAGAGAGCTCCAGGCTTGTGGTAAACTTGGTGCTAGACTGGTGTTGGAGGTCGTCCGCGGCTAGCTGCATGTAGTAGATACGAGCGATGTCGACGACAGTGACGAAAATGACGCCTAGCAGAAAGCTTAGTATCAGGACGGCCTTCTGCCGCAGTGGCAGGGACAATGTTGTGAGCACAGGGATGGGCAGGACGAGAATAGCAAGGTCGGTGGCGATGTTAACAGGCGCTGATGCTAGAAAGATACTCTCGATAGACAAACACCTGGGGTTCTCGACAGTGGTATCGTATGCGGCCCTTACGGGACGGCACTGGAAGGCAGTGACGAAGGTGAGTACAAAACCGCCGATATTGATGACAGCAAGGGTGATGAAGGAGCCAATGCGAAGGAATTTCTGCGGGTGTCGCGCAAAATCGAGGTAGAGTAGAATGGAGGTCTTGGCAGCCATTACCGCCGGATTGTAGAGAACTATAGCTACATACTCGGCCACCAGCAGCGAACTCCGCCAGGCGAGGGGGACGCTGCCTTCATGGAGCCCAAGGCCTTTAGCGGTTCCAACTCCAATAGTGGAGCATATACCCAAGGCGAGGATCTGGGGGGAGATGTATCAGTCGAAGTCAAAGTCTTGGCTGCAGTCTTTGGTCTCGGGCTGTAAGTGGCCCACTCACCCACGCTAGTAGAATGGCGTAATCGCCACAGCCGCGGTACTTGACGATGATGAAGCGGCTGATAAGGCGCATGGCGACGATGAATGTTGCCGTTACGCTAATGAAGACGGCTCTACTACAGATTTCATTATGGGCGGCGAGGAACATGGAAGCTAGGGCTCGCAGGCAAAACGCTTCTTCTGTAGGATGAGGATTGAGAAGTTGGCAGTGTTTATGATTTATAATTTTATAGTGGAGTGACTACCTGGTCGAGTCAGGATATCAGGTATGTCCACAACCAGGAGTAAGACCAGGGGAAGGACGATATTATCCCTTGTCAGGCCAGGTTGTGCCATATTCGTGTGATTGGCTCAAATCTGGTGGCTAAGTTACTCCAATCGTGGCTATGATCGCTCTAATAGCAATGGTGATTGGCTCAATTGAAAATATGGCACAACTCGGCGGAAGAAGGGATAGCGAGAATATTACGGACAATTCTAGACCCAGGATATTTCAGCTCGCTACTGCAAGGAGAGCGACTGATCTGCTCTAGTCCTTGAGAAGGGTACTTTATATTCGGAAATTACCGATTGGCCACTATGATTTTGATTATGAGCAAGCCTAAGTAAGCGTAATTCACGCTGAGCAGAATTGAGCCGAAGTTGAGCCGCGTAAGATTCTGCTGATGTAATAGGTTAAACCCTACTAGCCTAGTCAGTATGCCAAGAGTAGATTTGACTTGGAAATAGCATAAAAGTCGGCTAGAGCCTGTCGTGACCTCACTGATATAGGAAAAAGCTTCCCATATTCAGAGAGCCTGGGACAGTAATTACTCAGTTGAGCTACAAGTTTTGATAACTTGTCAAAGCACTCAACAAAGTTTGATAAGGCCTAGCAAACGATAAGCACAAACTAAATACGGTGGTAGTAAAATAGGACACCAACCAAAAGAACGAGTTTGATACTACCCCAAACTAGCGCCGCTATCTAGTTTAGCCCTGCGCATGTATCGATGATTTTGCAATACTGCTGGATGGAGCTTAGGAATCCTTGGAGTCGCGAAGCGAAGAGGCGGCTCTTGCGGCCCGCGTTTGCCTCCATAATTTGCTGTGTAAGACGCACAACATCAGCTGGCGTCGGCGCAGGGCTCGAGAATGAGCGAAGTTGAGCGGTTTGATCCGCTGTGAGAACTTGCTGAAACGCGCCCTGCTGCTATCGATAACCCGTTATGAGCCCTGCTGCTATGAGTTGAATCCACTCAAAGAATACCGGGTCGTATAGACTGACATGTTCTGAGCACCACCCTGCACCTGAGAGCAAATGATCTATTTCAGGTTGCTGGGTGGAGTATAGTATCGTTTATGCTGAGCGGGGTGCATTCATGGTCTACCTGTTGCCAGGCTGAAAGGCTGAAGAGCTGAGGTGCTGAAGAAGAGCCCGATTGCCAAGCTGACGCATGATTTGCCACTAATCACAGCCAGTAGACGGGCTGAATGTTGGTCTTCGAGGAATTACCACTGGTGACGAAAAGACCACTGCGGGGGAACACCTGGAACATTCAAGGGGGTGACAAGCTAACGTATAAAAAGCCGCCACGAGTAAATTGACCGCTACTAGCTCCAGTACTGTATTTTTTTCATCTAGCTATTATTAATAAGTAGATTATTAACGTGTTATATTACTCCTCGGCCCACCCTAAAAACCCACCAAAAATCGCAAAAACCATACCTTAATATCTTAACAGCCTAATAATAAATTCTAGAATCCCAATTCTATCTTTAAATAGCTATTTTAAGGCTCTTATTTAACTTAGAAGGTAAATTTATTATATAGTTCTAGAGGTATTACAATTTAGCTCAAAATTGGGGGTCAAAACTCAGTATCTTTATAACGGCTAGGTATATTACTATAGTACTTCTATAGGTGCTTCTAAGTTAATATAGGAAGCTTTTTGTAAAATTTTGGAATTTATTATTAGACCGTTGTTAAGATATCAAGGTACGGTTTTTGCGATTTTTGGTGGGTTTTTAGGGGGCCGAGGAGTGATAAAACACGTTGATGAATGAAGGAGATAGAGATCTCCACACCTCTTTGAACAGGCTTTTCTGCCGTAGATATTGTATCTTAGAAAATATTATTCCGCCGCACCGGTTGTTCCACTAAAAAGGATATACGTTACGATCACTTATAGGGCTATTTAATAGATTGCAATACTCAAAAAAGACTTGATATGCCTATCGGACTTTTAATCAAGAACCTTTGTCCAGTCGTCCACATCCAACACTGTCCTTTCCACGTCTTTATTCGCAAACACCCAAACTCTTCCGCCAGCTCAATGTCTACATTCAGAGTCATGCGTCTCACGTCAAACGAATCACTCTCACCCTCAACGACAATTTCCGTCAATCCCGTATCCAATTCCAAATTCTAGCGCTTATTCACAACATCGACAGTCCAAACTAGTGTCATCGAAAAGAGCTGTACAACACTGAACGATTTCTTCTCCGCCCGAAACAAATTTATCAACGCGATATCGAGTTCTCTGAACCACAGGAGTCTATGAGCACGAAATACCTGCCACTCTTTGCGGATCCGCTAGCTCACAAGCGCTTTACGAGCCTTATCGCTCATATGCCTCGCAAACGCCCAATCATTGCCGTCCAACTCTGTGTCGAGAAACTCCAGCGGGAAACGGCGCACAACTGCGTCTTGCGCCATATTCGTAAGCGCGTCCATGCTCTAGCTGACTTTTCTCAGCGAAAGCATGGACACCGACGGCACAAGATTCATCACGTTGTCGTGAATGGCAGGCAAATCCTGGCCGTCGAACACGCAGTTCAGTCTCTCTTGAAGGGATTTGGAGGCGGATTCTGCGGCTTTGGCGAGTGTGTCGCGGACATGTGGCCACTGGAGTGATGTTTGGGCCGAGGAGGCGACAGTGCTAGGGTTCTTGATTGCGTGCACGGTAGCGGATCGCCAGTTCCCGTTTTGCTTTCCGGAAAGGAAGATGGATGTTTCTGAGAATGTGGTATCATCCCAGGAGGGGCTTGATTTGAGCTGAGGCTGGGAGGTGTTGCTGCTCTGAGCGCTGATGGTGGGACCTTGTGGTGGGACCAGGGGCTCTCCTGATGAGTGAGGATCGCAAGTGGTGAGTCTGCGACATTTTGATGGGACAGGGAGAGAGGCGGCGGAATAGTTGGCTCGTGAATTATGTGGGCGGCCGGGTGCGCCGAAATCCGTTTCCTGGTGTTTGACAGAAGGGCGCATGATGGCGGTAGAAAATGTGAATATTTTACACAACTTCTAGGTCGGTGAGGCACCGCTGAACTGGAGCTTCTGCAAGCGATTTTGGGTTGATCTTGAGAAGGGGATTGTGCGAAAACACTCGCAGACCAAATATGCCAAATAGGGAGTATTACACAGTGAATGACACTATGTGATAGGGGAAACAGGCTGGCAGTAAGACCTCGCGAATCGAAGGCGAAAAAGTCCACGGATAGGTGTTTGAAAACACGAATTTATGTGAGTGTATAACAACTGTTGATAACTACCACAATGAGTGGGCCTGAGTCAAAGCCCGTGGCTAGTTGGCATAGTGAGATTTATCTAATCATCTCTCAGACCAGGTTATCATAAGAGTGCACCCTATGTGATATCAGATGAATCTTTTCAAGAACGATCATATGTTCAAATCAGATCTTGTTCATTAAGTGTGCAAAGGTATGATAAGGGTTGAATCTGAGAACATCGAGTAGAACTTTAAACAACGTTATCAAACACAATAGAGCACATGGGTGATCTGAAATGATCATCTAGGTAGTGAACGGCTGGTGAGGGTTACAAAGCTTTTAAAAATCATCATATTCGAGAACAATCTGGAGCTTTCGCGATAAAATCCACACTTCACAGCCTCGCAACACGCAGTTCACGCACATTACTACTATATCTCTGTATGATGACGACCAAACGACAACCAGTATGCATGAAAACTAACATTGCGCAAGAAAGAGCATTGAGTTCAACGACACCTTCAATGCAATTCCCATGCCATGAAAATCCTCACTCATGCGGGCTCTGGCCTTACGCCATATTCAGAGAATGTTGTGCACTTGCTGATGTGCGTCGAGTGGCCATTTGCTTCATTAAAGACGTTGCAACCGTATACTGCCGCATTCGGAGGTGTATACACTATGATAATCAACTACAATTCGGAATTTGAGATAATGGAGCATTTACGATGCAATGAGACGGCATAATCATCGGAGCTGGTATTCGAGATCCGATGAAGTCCAAGCTTGTCCGACATATAGGTAACTTCATCTTTCTCAAATGTTTTGCTTGACAGGACTTGCAGTGGGCGATCTTCGGACTTGTTACGCTCGACTGTAGGCCATGCGTAGCGTGTTTCCGTGAGACTACCCTTGAGGATTTTCATGATACAATGGGCGTTGGCATGACTGGTGTCTGTTAGCATCGCCGCCTAAAGCGCATGTAACAAGCTAGGGACGACGACTCATCGTCATAGTCCTGTACAACAGGTGAAGGGTAGAGGGATATTGAGAGTTATCATCCTTACCGGAGCTCCAACGTTGTAGACGCATCGATCTTTAGATCGGCGACAAAAGTCGCTTCGTCACGTGGAGTGCAGGGCTATCGGATCTTGATAGCCTGCGAAGGTGATCATGGCTTGGAGTGTCTTCATGTCAATAGACGGCGCACAAAGAAACTTACTCATGAATAGGACTAGCCCGACCGGGCGACCACACGAGGATTAGCTTTCGCAGTTAGCGACATTCAATATATGCGAATATGAAACTACCGTACCAAGTTGCTCTTTCCATTTCCTCTGTCTACCAGATTCCGTGTATAGGCCATCTCTGCTGCCGGAAAAAAATATGGCGACCAGTCCGACTCCTCGGATTTGTAGTCCTGCATCAGCTGCTGCAGTTCTCCTTCATCAACATCATCAGAGTCTATGCCCGAACAGGGCCCCAGCTTTTCGCTGAGAGCCTTAACGAGTATCTGAAAATTGTCTTGTTCCTGGGTGATGCCTGGCATGGTGGAGTTTCTTAAGCTTACGGTGACGGAATATTGCTTTTGAGTAGACAGAAGTAGTGGTGTAGAAATGTCGTGGAAGAGGGGAAGATAAGGACAAGGAAGGGAGATAGATATCTATCAGGAAAGCTAATTGGGGCATGGGACACGCAAAGGTGCAGAATTCGGAGTCACATTAGGTAAGTTGTTGGCCATTCCGATTGTGGGTCGATTGCTATTCGCTGGTTTACACCGCAGGTTGTACACGCATGCATTGCGATACGTGCCTCCACGAACGATGCAGGAGAAGCCGGCAATTCAATGCATCATGAGAGTCGCAGCGGCTTCCTACGGAAAAGACAGCTTCGTGAAGGGTTCTAGGCGTGCATAGCACCCGACCTGGAAATGGTTTGCCGAGCGGCGAAACGATTCACCGAACCGCAATGACGCGCAGGCGGGGGAATTGCGGCTTCAAATTTCGGGGTAGCAAATCAACACCAAACGTTTCTTGCAGATTGCTATCAAACACAGAATTCAAGCAGCATGGCGACTACAGTGGATAAGGTGAGCGCTATTCTACTACACACTGTGCGCAAAAGCTGACGTAAATCGCGAAATAGATTAAAGACATCGAGGCCGAAGTAAGACAATACCAGCCCGTACGCACCTCAATCATAACTTACGCTCCTATTCCAGATGGCCAAAACGCAAAAGAATAAAGCCACGTCTTTCCACCTTGGTATGGCTATTGTTCGTAAAGTGCATATCAACATGCTTATATATGGCTAGGGCAATTGAAGGCGAAACTTGCAAAACTCAAGAGAGAGCTTCTTGAGCCAAGCAGTGGCGGAGGAGGTGGCGCTGGTGTTGGTTTCGATGTTGCTCGAACTGGTGTTGCCAGTGTGGGTTTCATAGGCTTCCCCTCAGTGGGAAAAAGCACGCTTATGAGCCGATTGACTGGACAGCATTCGGAAGCTGCAGCATATGAGTTCACGACGGTCGGTGAACTAACGCTTGGGCTGGCGATCTTTGCTGACCCTTCCACAGCTTACCACAGTTCCTGGGCAAGTCATGTATAATGGAGCCAAAATCCAGATGCTTGATCTGCCTGGTATTATTCAAGGCGCCAAAGATGGTAAGGGCCGAGGACGTCAGGTCATTGCAGTTGCAAAGACGTGCCATTTGATCTTCATCGTGCTTGATGTCAATAAACCCCTGACTGATAAGCGAGTCATTGAGAACGAGCTGGAAGGTTTTGGTATTCGAATTAACAAAAGCCCGCCCAATATTGTCCTCAAGAAAAAAGACAAGGGTGGTATCAATATCACCTCAACCGTTCCGCTCTCACATATCGACCACGATGAGATCAAGGCTGTATTGAGCGAGTACCGTATGGCAAATGCCGACGTTGCTATCCGGTGTGATGCTACCGTGGACGATTTGATCGATGTCATTGAAGCAAAGGGCCGAAGCTATATTCCCGTCATCTACGCGCTCAACAAAATTGACGCCATTACAATCGAAGAGCTTGATTTGCTCTATCGGATTCCACATGCTTGCCCCATCAGCTCTGAGCATGGTTGGAACATCGACGAGCTACTCGAGCAGATGTGGGAGAACTTGAACCTTGTCCGTGTTTACACGAAGCCTAAGGGCCGGATGCCAGACTACTCCGCACCAGTCGTCTTGCGATCCACAGCCTGTACGATTGAAGACTTCGTGAGTTTCTCGCTTGCTGCCGTGACAATAGTCGCTAACACGAAGGAAGTGCAACTCGATCCACAAGACGATCCTGGAGCAATTCAAGCACGCTATCGTCTACGGCAAATCGTGTAAACACCAGCCCCAGCGCGTGGGCCTCTCACACGAGCTCGCCGATGAAGATATTGGTATGTACTTCCCCCCGGCTTGAGACTATTAGTGGATTGCCCTGAACTCATATGTCGTCCAGTCACGATCGTAAAACGGTAGATCGAGTCTTGTGACGTGAGATCTTCCGGCATGCAGGGCTTCCGGCTCTTGCGATACAGAGCAAGTGGAGCGAGGGGAGGCATCTGGATGGCTAAATATGTCTCACTGCGATATCAATAGGAGGATTGGACATGATCTGAAGGATGACGAGTAGGGCGAGGCTCGAGGCCGACTTCGCAGCTTGGATTGGCCAAAGTAATCGTCCTAAAGCATTGCGCCGGCATCAGCCCCTACGCTTACTTTGAACAAAACAGCTTACGGAGCGGATCGTACCTACTATTCGCCAGTCCACGAGGGACTGTGGCGGTCCGTTGCCGTCCGCAAGCTATCAATAACACATGGTGGCTCTGCTGCCGAGAAGGCGTACCAACGGACTTGACGGCTCAACGAAGCCTCGTGGTGAGACGCCGCCACTGCTAGGTATTGGAACGGTGTCAGCTTTCTTTTCCCATATTGTTTACTTCGGAATCTCAGGGAATACGATGAGACGATCAGCATTACCTGGCCCAATTTTGCAGTTGTTGGCTTTTCTTATTGGTTTCTAACGAACACAGTAGCCAACTCGGAGAAAACCAGCAGGGGTCCTCGTCTTGCTGGCGACTCAGATAGCTCGTTGTCGGTCGGGCGCTAATTTATTATCGCTCTCAGCTGTGAGTGGCTGTTCGGCAAAACCTAATGAGTCCTCAATGGCTCGCCTCTTGGTGGGCGCGATTATTGCAACACTCCGAAAGCGTTTCAGCCGTGGACAGATTCTGCTACTCCTTTATGCACCGCCGATGATTGACGTCTTGACCAGGCTGTGGGAGTCGCCACCATGTCGCGTACCTGAGTAGCAATTCCTAGAACGCAATCGGCGTCGCGCCACGAGCGCACGACAACGTCCAGAGAAGTGCGCAGCTAGGGTTCCAAGCAATGCACTGCCAATATGGCGCGTCCGCTGCTACTATGCCTGGTTGGGGAAGTATCAGATTAGCCGGCCGTAGAGGTGCAAAGCGGTGGGATGGCCCTGATGGGATGATACTAGCCGTCAGTTCGCCTCGACATCCCATTTGCCGTAACAGAGACAGGCGTGGAGGGCATGTGCTGGGATGTGCTCTTGCGCTTGAGCCAGGCGGCCGCATAATTCTGGCCCGTCGCAGTTGCTAGGGGCACATCCCCGATGAGACCCGCACACGCTAACCCCAACGTCGCTGCTCGTCGCTTGGCCTGATGGCGTCCAGGATTTGAAGCGCACAAGCCATCGAGCCAGCCTTCGTCGGCACGCTTGGGCTCGAAACAAACAGGGCCCCTCTCCCGCATAGCTGCAGCCCGCATCGCACACACCAGGGCTTGTACCAGACTCCCCAGACTCCTCTTCAAGTACGCGCTGCAGGCCCGCCGCGCCAGGCATTTCCCTGCAGTTCCTATCCTTCCATTTGAGCTCACTGCCTTGCCGCGCTGCTTCATACTATTTTGTGTGGGCCTCTGTCATACTACGGCGCTTTTTGTCAGCCTAAGCCCCGTAATCGCAGTGGTACATCCTTATCCTCGTCGCTGTTGTTTCGCTTCAGGATCCAGAACGTCACTTTATGCATGCATGCACGCCGTCGGTCTGAGATCACTCACACATCAAAGAACAGAAACACCACGGCGCAAATGCTAGATAGACACATTGCTCTTGCTAGCATCTGACACCGACACTACTGCTATCTTCGCACGAATATAGAACGTCCACTAGTTCAACTGCGACGGACATGAGCCAGCTGCAAATGGACCACGAACAGCACCACCACCAGGATCATTTTGATGACCATAGTGGTGCATGGCACGACAACACTGGATACAACCCACACCACCATCAAGATTACAACGGCTTCTCTAGCTATGGCCCGCTGCCAATGGAGCCACTCTATGCAGCGGGTATGCACCCACCTCATCACTCACACCCCACCCCCAGGACTACACACCAGCAACTACAGCCGCTCATAATGCCACAATGGCCAAGCATGTTGACCAGCCAGTCGACGTATCAACCACCCATTTTTCCGTCTGCACCCGTACCGATAACACCAGCATCAGCTACTCCAGTATCGGCCACTTCAACTCACTCGCGCACGTCGTCGACACCACGCAAAACCCTCACTGACTCAGATCGGAGACGGATGTGTCAATATCATGAGGACAATCCCACTGTAAAGCAAACCGAAATCGGAGGTATGTCTGTATCCATCGACCTCTTGAGCTGGCTGTTCCTAACAAGAGACCCTAGCTATGTTTGGAGTAGAGAGAAGGTACTGCTGCTTGTCTCTATACGTCTTTCCGTGCTGATAGCTGTGTAGTACTGTTTCAAAGGTGTTGCGCCAGAAGGAAAAATACCTGTACCAGGACGATGGGAACCGCTCCCCCATCAAACGTTCCAAGGGCAAGTTTCCTGACATCGAACGGGCACTTGCAAATTGGGCTAGAAATCACCAAAGGCAAGGACTGCCGCTCAATGATAGTCTAATTCGAGACAAGGCTCGCTTCTTTGCATCCACGGTGGGTAATTCAGACAGCCACACGAAGGCGAACAGCACCAGTTGGCTAGAAAAATTTAAACAGAAGAATCATCTTATGGGAGCTAGGTCGAGGAAAGGCTCAATAGCGGAGGAGTCAGAGGGAACATCGAATCCGCCGTCTACCGCACAGACTCCAGGGGCCATTTCGCCTACGTCTCCAGGCGGAGTATCACCCTCCAACACAACCGTTGCAGTCAAAAAGAGCACAGAAAACCTAAAGAGCGAAAGTCCAGACACCTACGATTTCTCAACTCAACGCCGGCCATTTCATTCACAGAGTAATACTTCGTTATCCAGCGTCTTTACGGACACTGCGCCGTCATCGTTCTCAGCTGGTGCTACAAGCCCAACTTCACTTTCTTCTCCATTTTTCACGCCCGATTCAGCATGTGGTCCAAGTCCCTTTATGGGACGACAGTCTGCAAACGGGCAGCCAGGAAGCAACAACTTTCAACGGCCACGAAGTCAAACCTTTCCGATGCTGATAGGCGTAGAGCAATACATGTCACCACCAGGATCTTCCGATGCACTAACTCCAAAATTTATTAGCAGTGGGGCCCTTGATTCTCCTATGGCAGAACTCCCTGGATCTCTAGCTGCAATAGACGAAGCGATGTCTGTATCACCTACCCAAATCAACCATTCGATGCAACCACCCCCTCTTCCATCAAATCACAGCGACGACAAGGGATCTTCTGCCGATTCGTCGCCCATTACGCCGTCGCAAGAAGACGCTGCACGCGCACTAGAGCTTGTAATGAACTTCTTCCAATCACAGCATGCCGGCTTCGTTGTAGAGCCCCTGGAATACGTTACTATCGGGAAATTGATGGAAAAGCTTCGTATCAAACGAGAAGGCGAAGCAACGGGCATGCGCCGGGATTCAGAGCCTGACTTCATCATTCCTAAGCTTGAAAGCGTCGACGCTCTGCACTAATTAGTCGTGGAGAGCCTAGTAACGTCGCCGAGCCTGCGCTTTCTCCAACGCGACGACGCACAAGGATCCTGGAGGTACACATTTCTAACGGCATTCGCCTACGGCGCACTCCTCCCGAGTTGTTTGGCCAGAGGCCAACGCGTGACGGTTTTGCTGTCACGAGACAGGGGCACAGCCGATTTGGAACACAGCCGGCATTGCACTCTGCAGCTGGGGCAGAAATTTCCCTACGTCTGTCAACTCTTTTTCAACTCATTTGCATCAACATTTTAGCATTATATTTTTGCCCCATCTTTTGTTCCACCCACCTCGAATTTCTTTATATCCCACGCCGGCCTAACTATACCCCCACTTCCTGCGCGCACCGATCCATCACTTTTCACATACACTCTAAGAAAAGACTGTAACTGCTCACGCGGGTCACTACCTAAGTACTTGTACGCTTCACTTCTTGTTCCCTTCTGCTATTTTTGTTTTCAGTTCTGATGCAACTATTGCTGTTAGCCTCCGAGTTGGATTACACCCCCGAGACGAATCATTTGGAATGCATTTCTTGTACGCTCCTTGTCACTCATAAGTGGATACGATATAGCTGTCAGATTTCAAAGTTGGAATACAGTAAGCAAAATGCACCAAGGAAATGTCAATCCTTCGTACCCATATCTCACCCGGCCGATCATGATTGTGCACCTTGAATTATTGGCATGTTAGAGATCGCCCGGTGGGTCATGTGTCGGTGAACGGAAAGCAGTTGCCGTCCATACTTTCTAGCGTTCTGCAATTGTCCTTGCACAACATAGCACAAGGGGAATGTAAAGTTTATGCATATAAGTCTGATTCCGCGGGCAGTTGTTTTGCTACCTTACGTCAAGTTACATGTGTGCAAGGTGTTCATGTGTGACTGCGAACATGAGGGTCGTTCGCATCAAATCTCAATCCCCACTTTCGGCAAGCGAGTGAGGGCTGCCGTGCTGTAGGCGCAGCATGAACAACACATCCCGACCCACCCAGTGTTCATGACGACATGCCCAAGACAGATCGAGCGGCCACACTTTTCTCAGTCTTCCCGATATCCCCGAGTTTCCTTGATGATCGTCAGATCGTTTTCGTAGGGCTTTCCCAATCCAGAATCTCGTTTCGGAAAGTTTATTGGAGAGTGCAGCGGCTCAGCCGCGGGGAAAGAAGTGTGTGGAACCGAAGGACAGGAGACAGGCAAATCCTGGGGTCCGGAGCGCCTCGCACATGGCACAGAGGACCGCTCGATCATGCTGCGAGCAGGGCAACCCCGAAAGAAAAGAAAATGAAGTAATGCAATCTACATTTGGCGATGTGCAGAGTCCTCCTAGATGGCTCGTGTTTGCGTTGTTGTTTTTGATGCTTAAATAGGACAGCATGCCAAACACATAGTTTTCCGTTGAGCCCACGCCTCGGGCATTCTTCGAGCACGCCAAAAAGCAAGCATCGAGAGACGCGCAACAATATACGATAAGGCGGTGTAACCTCGGTCACAGCTTTCTGTCTACTTATGGTATTTACCGGTACGGGCCGTAACGCGAGAGTTTGACTGGCTTCCTTGCCATGGCATGGCCCGCACCACACTATACCACACCGATGAGTTCACGGCGAAGCTGGCACAGCGCAATCGGAATTGCAAAAGTCGTTGCAGGAGTCTGACCGCAGCATGCTGAGTGGGCAGGAAGCAAGCGTAGGAGTTGGGTGAAAAAAAAAAAAAAAACAAACGCCGGGGAGCCTATAGGATAAAGGCAACCGTGCAGATTAAGTTGGGGCCGGGTGGGCAATGTCAGATCTGTGCCACTTTTACACTTTGGCGACCACAGGATGCGTGTTAGCGATCGTTGATGTCCCCGGCGGCACAGCGTGATGTCGAATGTACCCCGTGTGCAGTGTGTATGCCTGATTTAATCATTCAACAGGCTGAAATGCGGCCAATGGCGGGTGTGGATTTGGGATTGCTTTCGTACTTTATCGGCCCTTTGACACTTGCTGCGTCGCGTGTAGCGCAAAGCTAGACAAAAGCCGTGCGACTATGACTTTTTGTCTGACGGGCTTTTTTATGTTTTGACGGGCTTACCGCGGGGCAGATTTACAAACTTTAATCCAAGGAGACGAGTTCTGGAATTGGTCTGTGGCTCAAGAAAAAAAAGAAAAAAAAATCGCTTTGGCGCTATTAAATTGTAACCCTGCTACGGCGTCTGTACGAGCTGTCAGATGGATGTTTCGCTTGTACATGTACCACCGTCGTACATGATAAACTAAATAATTCGTGGTTACGCAAAGAAAAGTACCTGCGCTAGTCACCACGTGACCAAAATTGGATGCCGTGTAACGCGGTACGGGTAGGACCGCTAGACAATACTCTTTCGTGGCTCCATGACCGGCAGGTACATTAGGCTCCTAGCAGTTTGTATCTGTGTAACACGACCGACTTCAGATCTCAAACTATTGCCATGTAGTAGAATATTGGCGCAAGAGAGGTACCCATACTGGGTCGTCAATAACATGTTGCAGCACACAAACGCGATCAGCTGTGGCTCTGTGCGCCCAGCCTGGCAATTGCCGGTTGGGAAGTGAAACGCATGGGCCAGGTCTGTAACAATCGCGAGTCTCCTGTCGACAGTTTGAGCTTGAACCAAGCGTTCACAGCCCTACTATGCCCCGTGAAACATGTCTCATTATTGACTAGTTGGTACGACGACCTCGTCGTTGCAGTCTGTCCTCCCACAGCTTGATGTATCACCGATGCACCCGCCTGTCAGACACAAGTATCCGTTGCTGGGCCATAAGCCGCGGAGAACATACGTAATTGTTGACATGTGAGGCTGGTAAATGGCTGGTCGAATAGGCCGAGGTGGCTTTAAATTTGCAGCCGCTCCCTATCTCTAATGAATTGTAAGACATGGATGGGCATGTAGCGATGTATCATACGCGTCCTACTCCGCACTCGCCGCCTCATTTCCTATCGTTCAGCATGAATATGGCTTATTGGCAATTGTGGTGTGAGAGCGTTGCTGTTTGCGTCGACCCATTTTCAGGTTGATGCGCACTTGGCCCCCCACGAACGAAACCCCCCTGGAATGCTCAGTTCATGATGATTTCCCTCTAAGGCGATGTCTTGCAGTTTCGAGTCAGATCCCCAAGACTCTTTGGGCACCAAGTAGCTTCAAGGAGCCTCCTCCCCGTTAACTATTTGATAAAAACAGGCCACTGAGTGCCGCGGACAAGGAAGGCTTGCTTTGATTAGCGCGTCGTGTAGAATCACCCGGGTTTATGAGGGAAACTCCAGGATTGTGACATGGGCGATGGACCCCACGCTCTTCGCGAACTGCTTTAGCGGCAATTATTTTAAAGATTATTGTCAGATCCTGATAAGATGGGCGGAGAGCCTTACGAGGAAAAGAATTAGAGTTTGGGACGCCAACGGCTATCCAGGGTGTTGACTCGGCATTACTGCATTCCTACCAACGGTTGACTTCAATCAAGGCAAAACCACCAACCGCCTACAGAACGCGGGTGTGCGGCAAGCGGCTCTACGCGCGCGGTACTCGACAGGTTGTTATCGCATGTTCGGACTTGGACTGTAAGCTTACACATGGCGTAGTAAAGGTACAGACGCTGAAACACTGGGCGGCAGGACGCAGGAACCGGTATGCATTCGTTGTCGAACGCGATAAGGCGATGTCACAGGTTGGTGGCGTGCGGGGTAGTTGGTCAAACTCTGCTCCACCCCACCACCGCCCCTGCCAAAGTGGCCATGAAACAAGTAGGCAATTTTGGGCGTCTGCCCCATCACGAAGCTATTTTTGTCGTTGAAACATATGAAACTACCAACGCACTTCAAAAATTCACAAGCGCGTGGCCAGCATGTTGCTGTAAGAACTGCGGCTTGAGCGCCAGTGGGTAGCCGCACAATGCCTTGAAAGTGGGGCGTTCAGGATTCAGGAACCGCGGATAACGCTTGCAGGATGAGGCATGGCCATATCCAAACAATGGGACGCTACTTTGGGTGAATGTAGTTTAATCCCACGACTCCTACTTTGCTGCACCGTTCTCTTACTGTAAGGTGCTTTGATATTTCATAATGTACCAGAGTAGACTCGCTGTGGTCACGGAGGTACGCACTACCTACCTAGCAGGTATGCAGGCGTTTAGCTATTGCAATTACGTCGCTTACTGTCCGATACCCAAAAGTCGGCAGGCTGTTTGCGACGGCTCCAAGCCGGTGCAGGCATGTCGAAATGACACGGACCGTCGCGCTCCCCGAGTGTCTTTGACATGCAAGCAGTCAAAGCTTGCCTTAGGCAAAGAACTGGACAAGTATCTTCCCTGCTACACCGCTTGTCAAGACACTGCCGTGCTCTCAGATGATAACCAGCTCCGAAAGCTTCGTAAAAGCGGACCAGCAGGGCGCATCACTACGCCTTGCTTTTTCTCGTCCTCCATTCCGGCCCTTCACTTGAACAGTCAGGTGGTCTACGACGCATGCAGCCTGGATTGCCCTGTTCCTCAACAATCGCTGTTGCGGAATTTTCTGATTGGCTGGGAACCCCTCTTTTCGAGATCAGCGGTGTACCTTTTCCGAATGCTAGATGACACTGATGCGGGATGAGTTGTTAATACATGAACGTACATTGTGCGTCTGAGCAATCTAGTCTTCTTTGGATTCATTGCTTTATCAATGTAGCCTAGATTATAAAGTCAAGGCGATTTAGAGTTCAATCCACGACCATCATAACCCCGAGTGCGATGCCTTCTTTCTCATATGGTCATACCATGCTGACCTAGCAGTTCGCACATTTGGCGGTGAAGTTGACATTATTCGTGGAGCTCTGACCTGTCGCACCCAGTGCAACTGATCTTCTAATTCAAAATAGGTGTAGTAGACAAGTGTGCGGGTAAACCCGCGTGCGCATCAATTGAGCGCTCTTCCATCAGCTCACGGACACCTCGCTCCCCTAATTCCGGCACCAGCCGAACTACGATTAGTTCGACAATTTGGAAGATTAAATGCTTGTTGAGATAAGAGTCGTCCAAGCAACTCAATATTTCTTCAACGTTAGCAAGTTGTAAATCGTGCTCGGGCGTTGCGAAGAATAGAGCCGCCAGATTTGATGGTATCAATTTTAATATGGATGTGGCGCAGTAACGCTTCACTTCCTTTGCCTCGTCCTCTGATGGAGGTTGGCGCGGAGGTCCAAGAGCATTGTTCGGAAAGATCGTCGCGCGCAGTGTACGAAGAATGGCGGGCAGAAAGGTGGGGTTCAGGATGCGATTGCGGATTGCGTCCGAGAGGAACCTAAATTAATCAATAGTTAGCGGACGGAATCTGACATCTCGTGAGTATTGCAGTTGGCGCGAAACTCGAAAAGTGTGCATGGGGCACCAAAACAGGTCTTCCGCGGAGTGCTAGGTCCAGAATATTGTGCCCCTGCCATAGCACGAGAATAATGCATGATTTAGGCCGCAACATGAAAGCCATAACCGAAAGCCAATATGTCAAGTGAACTGGGAAGTTCGCTCCAAGAGCATCGCATAATCAACCACGGAATAGAATTCTTGAGAAATTCTTGAGCATCATTATCGTCATCTCCATAGGGGTCGAAATCATAATAGCAGCACCGTGGCACATCTTACCAAGTGGGAGAAGCGGTAGAAAAGTGAGGCGCAAGCCTTCTATAGTTTTGGTGGCATGATCGGGGTCTGCGGCCAATGTCGTGCGCACATGAGGGACGGCCAGTCCCGAGCTGAACGATGCTGGTATTAGGGATGCGACTGCCAAGTTTCGGGTCCGAAACGCAACAAATTTACCGCCCGGAACGGGTGCCGGGGCGTGCATGAAACGATGCGCCCCGACAACAAGGGTGCCAAAGTGTGCCAGCCAGCGGGCCGTCGCATTCGCTGAAGCGAGGTCAAGTGACTGAAATCGTATGCGGGACTAAATGCGCCAGGTGTTGCATTGTGCCCCATGGTGTTGCTGCTGGCCAATAAGGGAAAAGAAGGGGGCAACTGTCGCAACTTACCTGTCCAATATTCCGTCAGTGTCACCCACCCTGCCTGGGCCCGCCAGTAATCCCCAGTGCAGCATTGAGATGGAGCCTGCTAGCCAAGGCATGCGGATGCTCAATTCAGCGAGTTGCGCCACGCAACTCCACAACTTCATGCTCACAATCGGACGCTTGGGCTCCAACGCGCGCTTGGACAATGGTGCCCCCATGAACGAGAACGGTGGTTGGCTCGATGCCTCAGCGGATGACTTTCCGATAGTGACCGATCTTGAGGGAAGGGAAGATGATCTAGCAAGATTCAACACCACCGCCCGCGCCGCTGTAGACGCCAAAAAGATGTATTGGACAACGGCCCAGAAGAACCCTGAAATCAACACGAGCCATGTCTTATGATGCTGTTTGCTAGGAGCAAGTAGTCTTATCGATTTGGCCTCTTCCTTGTGTGCTGATGATAACAGGCCAAATCTTTCCAGGCGGGTCATTGACTGTTCTGGACTTGCATCCTCCGATTGGCAGCTCTTTTCGTCTGCACTATTAGTCTGTAAGACCTTCGCGACACTCGTGATACTTTCCCACAACAGCCAGCCTTCGCAGGCTTTCCCGCTGATGCCATTCCCCAGGATCATCTCGGCAAATATCTCTGCCACTAAAGCTCGCAGACATCCATTTTCCAAATCCTCGGTAGGCAGCAGCACGGTCAAGACCCCCTGGACCAGTAGTTGACGCCATGCGGACTCGTTTTCCCGTTGTTCAACAAAAGTGGACGGCACAGCATCGGTCGGAACAGGGCTAAGTGCAGGGTGTGGTTGGAGAGTGTGGAAAACCAGGCGTGGATCTGTGACTAATGATTCTGGGGGAAAGGCTTGCTGTTTGGCCAGGCGGAAAGCTTCAGAGTGTAAAATTAGATGGTGTGGTATCGAAGCCCTAGGGTTGGAATCACCTACAGCTGAGATGGTTTTCAATCAACTCAGGGATTTCGTCTAAGAGCAAGGCTTCCAAGTCAACCATGCGAAGCCGCTGCTCAAGAGCCCTCGTGCAATGAGCAATAATCTGGAGCACCTCATTGGTGAATGCATGATCTGGTGTGATCTTTGAGTACCATGTCTGCACGAATTCCTTGATGATCACAGAGATGATTCCGTAGAGCTGCAGGTCGACTTCATTCGAGCTCGTCAGTGGTGGTAACACTTCATCGATTGGGCGCGGCGTGCTTCGCCCTTTGTCACCATTCCCCAAGAGTACATTGTGGGAACAAAGAGTGCGTCGAACGAATGCTGCTGTCGCTTGGTCGGATGTGGTGTCGGGCTGAGGTCTTGGTGTTTCTACTGACCGCGCTGCACTAGTAAGACGAGGATTGCTTGGCTGATCACTTCTTGCGAGTCCTAGAGCTGTTGATGTGGAGGCATTGGGATTTTGTGGCTGTAAGATTGCCCGGTGAGTGCTTGCCGTCATTGTCGACTGCCACTCATGGCTGCACTACGCTCGAAACACGTGATGGCGCGTGGAAGCGTGAAAACAGCAGAATGTTGCTGTGGGTGAGTTAGCAAAGAAGTCAACTTGACGACGTGGGTAAACGGAGTTTTAGTTTAGCCGAAGTTTTAGCGTGTAGTTGTTGGATTCTACCCTCAACTATCTACGTCACCTTTACAATCACCAACTTTCTTGAGAGGATTCTGAAATTGAAAGAAAAAATGAAGGTAGCACGTTCCGATGGTTCGTCAGCCCTCGTCTAGCTTATATATACAACTGACACGGGCATAGCAGCAATTCTGGCTGCCGAAGCTCAACTCAAAGACATCGTGCAAAACCTCTACAACTTGATAGTGCAGTCATATGATCACCATGGTAGCAAGACTGAAGAGGCCATGAAGCGCGAGATGTAAGTGGAATAATATCCCAGGCTCCTCATTACCATCAACGATATGGATTAGCTAACTACGTCCACAGCCAGTCGCTCATTCAGAACCTGCTCAAATTATCTCGAACAGCACCATCGGTCGCCGTAGATATTCCACCTGAGGTTACTAATTACGTCGAGAACTCAAGAAATCCTGACATCTTCACACGTGAGTTTGTCGAGACGGTGCAGCGGATGAATCAGATGCTCAAAGGTCGTTCTGATGCGTTACAAATGCTCCAAGAACAAATTGCATGGCAACTCATAAACGTCATACCCGAGTTAAAAGACGACGTGGCAAGAGCGGTTGAGTCCTCTGGTGGCAAAATGCCAGCTTGACCGATATCTGGCACCAAAAGAACCTTGATTGAGACCATGTTGCAATCCAAGGATTGTTCTGAACCTATGCCTCTCGAAAAAGCACCCAGCCATATCTAATGATCCTCCTATAATCAATCCAGGACTCCAATGATGTCAAATAGCGCAGAGCTGTTCGCCGATAATTTCATGAACTCTTCGCGGGGATTCCAAGGATGACGAGAGAATATAGCGTTGGCCTCTTACGGCTGAACCCGAACACGCATGTTTCCCTGGTTAACTTAAAAAAAACATCCTAGCCCTGTCACACTAATCAGTCGATCCGAACCGTTCCAACATACAATCCACCTCACAATGACCAACGACATTTACCTCCCAAAATCGTGCTTATTTACTTCTTACAACGGTAACCGAAAATATATTTGTAATCACCGATTGAGATTATTAAAATCACCTTCGCAATGCTGGGCCAATCTTGCATCAATGTCCATTGACAAGGATGGCGTGGATGGTTTCTGGCAATGATGATTTTAGAACAATAGTCCGGAATACCGGCCATTACAGTCCGGAACCTCAGTCCAGCCCGGAACGACCGGCCATGGACTGGAATCCGCATCGCTGGTTTCTGCCCTATCTGCATGCATATGGGGTGATCGATATCGATAACGATATATTTAATCAACCATGTTTCATTCCTATCGATAACTATGCACAGAGTGCTGCCAAGATCTATCTTAATTTACAAGCCATTTTCCACCCCAGCGAAAATCCATGAGCCGTGTTAGACGATTAATCGGAACCCGATCGCTATATCACCAAAATTGGGCTTGCTTATATGCGGAATTGTCTAGAGCCACGGTCATTCCGCTTCACTAGCTGGTTAAGATATTCAAGTATTCACAGACGCGCGTTCGGCATATGTTTATCCTTACGGCGTTAATATGCCTCAAGCCGGCATACGCTGCCCTACCTATATATCACTTATATGGAAACCTCTCTACGTGCGTTGTCACTTTAGAGGCCATGTTCCAAGTCAGCACGAGCAACCGCGCCGGGAATGAGCCTCAGACCCCAAATCTGACATGGTTCAGCGGAGTCCGTATGAAACTGGCCCGCCCGTTTCTGTACGCCCAATACCAGCAGTAGGGCTGTGAATCTGAAACAACGGACAATTTGCGCGGTACCAACTATGGATTTCAAACGCCTCGGGCATGAACAAAAAAATTTCAGGTTACCATATCAATCGAAGATGAGCATTTCTTCACCACAAGCCTACTACTACTGGCCTGCATCTAAGCGCTTAATTGCTGTTGTATAGCGTTGTCATTATGTACTATGCATGTGTCATGGTTGGCTCGGCTTGGATTCACTCTATGATTGTGGTCGAGAAACATGCAACCCTTATCTTATACTACCGAGACGAAGCAAATGTTTCAAGCAGCAGCTAGGAAGTTTAGTTTTGGGGATCAGGTGTCGTAGTTTGTATGCGTTGTATTACCTGTCATAGTCGTCTAAGTCTTTTTAGCAGCGTCTTGTTAGAGAAACGTTCATATGATTTTGAATAACAGCAAATCCTTGTCTTGACTCTCGATTGGTACACTGCAAATTGATTTAGGATCATTAGTAAACCACTACTGTTCAGACTCCCTTATTCAACTGCGCCCTACTGTTGCGCAAAAACTTTTACTATATTAACTAGTACCCAGTATACACACGCCACACCCCAATAACACCGAATGTCTGCATGAGATATTGGCATAATATAAACAGGCCCGAGACAATTCCTAGGCCCTAATTCATTATTGCATGTATTCAAGCCCTATGGCCGTTAGACACAACTAACGTGTTCCATCACTGAGCTGCGTACCCCAGTAGGCTGCGCACCTCAAAATCCAGCAAAAATTGCAAAAACCATATCTCAACATCTCAACAGCAACTTGATAACAAGTTCTAAAATTATATATATATATCATTTTATAGCTATTTCAAGGCTCTGATTAAACTTATTGGATATTTTGTCGTGTAGTTCCAGAGGTCGAGGCAATTTAGCTTAAAATGGGGGACCGAAACTCGATGACTCCTCAATGATAGCCAGGCTTAGTGTCCCCGAGACTTTGCTGGGAGCTTCTAAGTAGGCATAAGAGGTTTATTACAAATTGCTAGACCTTATTATTGAGTTGCTATTGAGATATTAGGATAAGGTTTTTGTGGTTTTTGGTCGAGTTTGAGTTGTGCGGATTACTGGGGGTTATGCAGCTCGGTGGTGGAACATGTTGAGCACAGTGTCTTGCTTAGCCTTTGGCGCTAACGTTTAAAGGCGTTAGGTGATATGCCGTGTTTCACTGTTCTATAAGGTTCTTAGGATTAAACCTTGTTGGCGTATATTGACACTCTCTCACGGGAAGCCACGTAATATGTTACCGAATGATATGTTATTGTAGGTAGTTGGTGTTTTGTAATGAATCGTATTGAATAAGCTACTTCAACATGCACCCAGTATCATGATAGGGAAATTACATGCAGTGTAATTGGTGCTTCCCTTGGTCCATACCTGTTGCTACATCCCTTTTATCCATCGTGAGAGCATCTGCTCCAGCGATCATTTTGAGCTGCTCATCATCAAGCCCCAAGACGAATTCTTTACTGAAAGTCTCCAAAGGGCTCCCATCTCCGTCGAGGAGAAAATGGGAGATGACTTGTTGGCAGATCGTATCAACTAGTCGCATCCTAGCTACTTTGTAGTAGCTAACAAGAGTGCCGAGTGCATCATCGTGCGTATGTTGCATACCGTTATTATAAATGACTAAGCCAGCGGAATGTGAGAACTTGGCCCAAATTTCGTCTTTCAGGCGATTATAGCGCCTCATCTTGACTTCGGAGTAGAAGTCGTGATTGTATGTGCGCAAGGTGCCCTGTAGTTTTATACGTAACAAGAACTGTGCATGCTCCATGGCCTTCTCATAAGTTTTGCGGAGCGCTTCGAACAAGACTGTATCCATCAAACGGGATCGGAATTGTCCGTGGGGACAAGTATGAGCAAGCAGTTGGTGTATGTAGTCATGAACAATTATGATTGATCTGCTAGCGTGGGCGAGCACCGGCGGCTCCCACTTCTTTGTCTGTTCGATAAACATGGCGTGTAACATGGAATCTGGCGTCTATAGTCCGAATGCTAATTTGTTTTATTTAGCAATAAAGTAGAGAAACTTACCAATGCACCCCACAACTTGTCAACGTTGTCCATGATAGACTTGTGGTCGAACTGCTCTGGTTCTGGGCACTCATAATACGCCCCCTCAACAATGGTGCCAAGCTCTGGGTAACACGACAAAACGTCTTTGGCGGGCTCATTATTATTTTGTTCGATTTCATCGTCTGTAGTCTCCCAATCATCGCTCCAGTCCGCTGAAGTGTGTCGCACGTGTCCCTTTTTCAAGAACGTATCCGCGAACTTCTCGTTCATTCTGGTAACCGTTGTAATGAGCTTTAGGCTAGGGAATTTGTTGAATATGGTATAAGTATCATAGCGACCATTTAATGCGAATTGGGTGATACTTTGAAACAATGAGCTTGATCGCACAAGATACTTTCTCTGAAACTCAGGTGTCGAGAGCGACAGTCCTATGCTGTCTAATTCGCGCTGACGCCGATCCAACAAATTTGTTACCTCGCCTTTAATTTTAGGGATCTCCTCCGAGACGGCTGTGAGGATGGCATTGAGGTGGGACTTGAGCGATCCGATGCCACACTTATCTGCCACTGTCGCCTCGCGCCAATCACAGTGTCTCCGAAAAAATTCTCTTTCGTCAGCAATCTGATTATGGATACAATTCTATTCGTCATCGTTGGCGCCGCGATTTTTCACAACATGGTAGCCATGCTTGAGTACGTTCGCTTTTCCCATAACAAGATCTTTGATGGTCTTTTGAGTGGCCGCCCCAACTACTAGGTCGGGTTTGGTGATTACTCCTACTGTTCTTTTCCCATGGGGACCAGCCTTTTCAACCATACTGAATATCTCTTGGGTCAAGACGTTGACGTTGGCTGGTAGGATTGCTAGGATGATATTTCGGCTGTTCTGAATATAGCTTTCGACTATATCGCGAACAAGATGCGCATCGTCGTCAGTTATAAAAGGTGGTGATGGAACCCGAAAGATGCCAGGCACATCAACAATTGTGAAGTTTTCCCGCTCTGGTCCCTCGATTACGATGGCAAGGGTGTGTTTACTGAAGGTCTGCAGGCCAGGTTCAGCATCGTCGGCGATCGTCCTGATTCCTATTGCCCTGTTTGCATCTTGAATGGCCTGGACAAAGGCCTGGCGGCGAAAATCAAATATAAACCGGCAGAATTTTCGGAGCCATTTCTCAGTTGCCGCATTTACTCCATGATGGGGGATGATGGATAAGGAAGTTACATTCTCAAATGTGCGGCGACAAGCGATTTGAGTGACGTATTGAGTGAACAGGTCAGGGAAGTATGAAGTAGAGAAACTGGTGAGGCTCTCAAGAACCGAGCTCTTTCTTGATAATATGTCTCCGACAAGAACAAACCGTGGTAGCTCTATCGACTTAATACCCGTGCTTTGTATTCAAGCAGTGTTAGAGAGATTGCCCTGGGGAGGAAGGTGGGACCAGGGAGTCTCCATACTGTCATAGTGCTGAGTGTTGGGTTTGAGCAGGTAGGGTGAGTAATGGTAAGAAAGCGGGCACAGTCATAGACTTGCGGTGGAGCCTTAGCGTGTCACGTGCGACTTATTTGCAGATTCAGTGAACCTTACTGGGCACCTGGTGCTGTTGTCAGAGGTGGACTAGTGCGGCAAGCCATAGACACGGAACGAAGTTGAGTGAAAGGCTGTCGTATGAAAGCTGGGAAATGATTAATTAGTACGCTTTTTACATCAAGCACTCTAGATTAGTGTATTTAGAGGGAAAACGTTTTTCTTCGTACTCATAAAAGTAAAAATTACCAGTACCACAAAAAACGCCCAAACCACATCTTCAAATTGCATAAACATCACAATCACAGGATCTCAATTCCCCAAGTCCATCCAATGTATTCAAAAAAGTCTAATAGCTCAACCACGCATATCCAATCAATTACCTGTCCCCAAATCACGGGCCCGAAAACCCAATCTCCTCCCTCCGATCATCCACAACCCTCGCATACCTACACACTATTAGCGCTATACCTACACAAACCCTTCCCACTCATATACTAGGATAAAAAAAAAAAAAAGAAATAAGGGAAGGAAGCACTCACTCAAGCAAACACCTAAAAAACCACGCCTCAAAATCCACATTCCTCAACACCCTCCCATGCCACTCCGTACTCCGCTCGGCGACCTTCCTCGCCACCCCTTCCCCCTCGCCACCAAACCAATTAACCAAATCAAGATGTTCGTCGCCCAGCAACGAAAGCGGCACAAAATGGACCCAAGGCTTAAGCCACTCAGCATGCCACTCGCGAAAAACCGCCATCTTGAACGTAAGACTGCGCGACGCCAGGAAAGCGTAGAAACGGCCTGAAAAAGCGTTGCCGTCCATATCGAGCAGGTGTTTGAAGAACCACGCGTCCTCGGTGGGGGCGCGGTCGGTGACGTGGAAGAATTCGCGTTGAGCGTCGCAGTCGCCCGGGTCGCATTGGCCGATGTGGGAGAAGTGAACGTCGATGAGGTGTTTGAGGGAGCGGCGGTCGATGGTTTGGAGGGCGGATGAGGAGACGATTTGTGCTTTGTCGGGGGCGTTGAGGCGTTGAACGATGTGTTGGCGGTGTTGGCGGCGCCAGCCGCCGTTGCGGGAGAAGCCGCCGGTGGTGGAGCCGCGCCAGTAGAGGGCATTTGTTTTATTGTCCCAGGTTGTGTCGTGGGTAGGGTCGTAGGTGACTTTTCCAACCCAGTACCATGGGCTAGGGTAGAGTATGTCTTGGAAGCTGGATATTTTGGATTGTGAGAAGACGGGCGTTAGCTCGTGAATGATATTGAAGGCATTAGGGCGCTCAAAGAAGCCAAAAGTGGACGAGAGCGAGGGCGAGATGCAGATGTCAGAAAAGGCAGTCGTGTTGTAGACATAATTGAGTGGGCTGGCAGCGTAGGCCGTGAGATTGTCTTGAGCAAAGTCTTCGAAAGTCTGTGACTGGCTATCGGCGGGGCATGAGAGGCGAGAGTGAGTCCATGTCTGCTGGTGAGCAAATCTGTTAAACCTAGATACGTACGTTTCCACAAAACTCTTGCCGTCATTCATATCGTCAGGACGTGCTGAGAATGTGTTACGTAGAGACGAGGCTTGCGCAACGCGCGGCAAGATCTCATTTCGTGCTTTGTTAACCATAGAAGACATGAGATTCTCCGGTACTACCACCCGTGGCTCGTCGTGTATGTTGAAGCCAAGGTCCATATCTGGCAAATATTGCACAAACTTTGACAGCATGCCAGTAGTAGCTTGTTGTTGCCACTCATCTCCCTTTTCCACATTGGCCACTTCGCCATTGCGAATGGATACTCCAAGCAGAGCACTATCTTCACCACCCAATTCCCGCGTGATGCGTGAACGAATGGTCGAGGGCTTCAATGCCCAGAATGGCATCAACATTTCGTAAATTGTATCATACTCATCAATCATAACCACGTCGTTCCGGACGGCGAATTCATACCATTTGTCAAAATGTGGTGGTGGTGCAATGCCATACCTGCGGCGGTACTCGCCGACAGCCTGCGCTAGAGTCTTCGATTGGCGGTCAAGTACATGTTGAAATTCTGCCTCTGCAGTGCTGACCAGCTGAGCAGCCGGGTGGCCTTTGCTGAGATCAATAGGTATAGGCTGAAATGGTGAAGGCGGGGAGAGAATGGGAAGAGGGGAGTTTGCCAAATTTCGGTGACGGTGCACGCCATAGGCATATCGGAGAAGAAGTAAGGCAATAGAAAACACCGTGGCGCCAAAGGTAATGCGTCTGACAATGCGCAATGAAGTCCGTTTGTCAACGGACAAGGTGGAAGCCGATGCGTTGAACATGTATGAAAACGCGGCCAAGGTATAGATGATACTGAAACAGACATTTGAAAAGGAAGGCGAAAGCTGAAGTTTGGCACATATACACGCGAACAAGGTGAGAAGGGAGGTGTGTGTAGCCCCGTGCTGAGAAAGCTATAGAAAATTAGTACGATATTGTGTTCGGGGGGTACAATCAGAAACAACATACTAGGACGAACATGAGGCTATTTATTAGACCCTGGACCGGAACCATCCATAGGATGCGTTGTATAACTCCGAAGTCATGCGCCGTCTTCCAGTCCTTGTCCATATATGCAGATACAGGCTCCCAAGAAACTGCGCCATGCATAGACGGTTCCACGACAACCGAAGCCAACCCGCAAATAACCATGATAGTAAATGCGACATCTCTCAAGGCGGCCAATTGTTGCTCGTCGTCTTCGAAACTCCTTGCTGCTCTCTCAAACAGCACCAGGCCAGTTGCTGCGAAGAAGGCGCTGCTGACGCCCAGCGCAGAGGTGGATGGCACAGCGTAGATGGCCAGAACCGCGGCTGCAGAGACCGTAACCACAACTATAAGACGAAAAGAACCGTTCCCGAACAGCGATTCGGATGAGGAGGGGCTTTCTTTTGCGGCGTCGTCGTGAACATGGTGGGAGGGCAAGGCGGTGAGCTTGGGAAGAAGCTCGTTGCTGGAGACGAGGAAAATGAAGAGCGGAAGCAGGCTCTGGCTCAGCATCAGCAATGTGGTCACTTTTAAGAGAGTAACAGCATCACGGTCACCTTCGTTGCCCATGTGCCTTCCTTGTCGCATGCCGCCCTGTCACAGACGAGAGCAAAGGCAAGAAAGGCGCCCGCAAGCCCACTCGCATTCCTCCTCTTTCTACTCGTATTCGCCCACAGCCCAACTTTGAAGAGGGCAGGCAGCCATACAATAGCCCAGGACACAGCCGTTATGAGGAGCGAATGCTGGACGGGCGCGTGCATGTTTGCCGTGTAGCCGAAGACGGTAAACAGCAGCGGGGCGACGAATTGGCGGTATTTATCTGCATTGTGGAGGGCGAGCTGGACGGCCTTGTGCATTTGTGGTGAAGAGGCGGGGGGTGCTAGCGCTCGTCGGAGGGCATTGAGTCGTTTGGGTGGGATGCGTAGGATGGAGGCGTGCGTGTGCTGGAAACGAAGTTCTGGGATGCCGAAGGGGACGCGCTCGAGCCTCTGACGCCATGTCCAGCCCTATCTACCCATCTATCCTCTACTCTATCACCACACACACAACACCAATACAGCTGCTTGCATTCAACCTCGCTTCACCTGTTTACCAGCTTGCTCCACTTCAATCCCTTCCCATCTCATCCCGCCTGCCCCAGCCAACACTACTTCGCCATCGCCCCAGTATCCTACTCAATACATTAGCACCAACTCCAAGCCCCCTTTGCACCAACTCACCAAATACACCTGATAAAAATCCATCTTGACCTTCCCATCCTCCTTGACCAAATGTGCCCGAGCCGCCCAATCCAGCCCACTCTCTCCCCCACTCTTCAGCTCATATCGCACCGTCCCATGCAACATCACGTCGTCCGCCCACGACCCAAACGGGAATATCTTGAACACATCGTGCTTCCGCGACGCCACTTTTTCCCACATTGATGTGCGCAGCGCCAGGATTTCTTGAATTCACGCATCAGTGTCTGTATAGATTGGCCATGGTCACACGTACCGTCTGTGCCCTTGGCGGTTTTGGACGCCATGATTAGTGTGGCGTCTGGGGTGAAGTATTTTGTGTAGAGCGTGTGGGCGTCGGGCGTGTCGGATGTGGCGTAGAAGTCTTCGAAGAAGGATTTGTAGGCTGGGTCGAGGTCGAGTTTGGGGTATTCTGATTTGTAGGCGGTCATTTTGGTGGTCGTGGAGGGTGAATAATAGAGTTGGAGGTTTTGGTGAGGATGAGAGGAAGAAACGTTGGTTGGGTAGTTAGGGAGAATGACGGGATGAGATAGCTTGGTCTTCGGATGTGGGCAGTATGTGGGGAAGAGATGCGGGGAATTCTCGGATGCTGAGATTTTTTGTAATTGGGGCTGGTAATTCCATCATTACTTGAGATAGAAGGTCTCTGGAGTTGGGGGTGCTGTTATTGACTTGGAAGCTTCGTCTTCCGTGGGCAGAGTTGCTCTGATCAAAGACGAACACATTTTCCTATTACAATAGTATTCTCCCTCAACTATCTACCACCACTTACACATCTGCAAACATATCCCTCGAGTCATCATTAACCCTCGCCTTACCACTTCCACCGCGTCCACCCCCTCTCCCTCCTTTACCACCTCGTGCACCCCTCTTTCCCTTTCCCTCTCCAATCCCAGCCTCCTTTTCCCACTCCTCAACATTGACAACCACGCCATCCGGTAACTTCCCATCACTCATCAACACCCCACCACCACCCATGGTCCTATTTTCCACTCTTTTGAAAAACTCATACGGCAGCAGCCCCTTATCATTTCCCTCACTCAATACAACGCCATTCTCGCTTATATAGAACTTGAAGCCTGCATTTAGTGCGGCTTGAATATCAATGTAGATGAGTACGGTAGAATTTCTGCGCATTCCAGAGATGACGGCGGCGGCCTTTTCTCCCTCGGTAGCCTCATTCGTGGCAAGTGGTGTGAAGCCCGCAGGTAGACCGGATGCAAAGTGCATGTGATTTCTACCCATGCGTCGTAGGCCGCCGCTCTTAATGATCAAACGCCAGGCGGACTCGTCGGTTCCATGAACAACAATCGAGGGCACGTTTCCAGCTTCCACCGTAATGGGCGTGAGGAGGCCTTCGACGTCGACTTTGATGGAATGGCCTTGGTTGGCGCGGATGAGGTAGTCTGATGGGTTGTCAGATTCTGGGATGGTTTGCATATCTTCAGCTTTATCAAGTGATGAAGCGAGAATCATTGAGAAGCGCTGTTTGTCGTTGTTGGTGACTGTATCGCGAAGTTCTGGGAATGTTATTTGGAGGGACTTGAGGGCGCGCGTGTTGAGCTGGAGGATGTTAGAATAAGGTGAGGTCTGTTTTGAAATAATTATTTTGTTGGTAGGCCGGACTGATATGCCATCCGTTATACTACCGTTCAATCAAGCCACTGAGGCTGAAAGTCAAAAATGAGGCTGATTGCAAACTTACCACATCCTGCACGTTGACATAGCCACCCTTGCCTAATTTCAGGCCCTCTGAACCCGCACCATGCCTGAGTAACCAACTGACTTTTCTCGAAACCTGCACTTCTCGAGGTTGATTTGCAGGATTCCGACTTCCGCCACCGCGACCACCTCTTGCCATGCCTTTCAAGCCGTTCGTAAAAAGTTGTTTGGTCGCAATTTTGGCGGGGTAATATTGATTCGACCTTTTCCAAGTTTATGAATTGAATTGGCTCAAACAGCTAGATATTTAACTCAAATGGAAGAGACGTGAAGATGAGTCAGTGTTAGTGTATGAGATTCCAAGGGCGGTTTGTGGTAGGTACAGAAGGGGGAAAGGGCGCATGGCTCAGCTCATGGATGGACGAATCAGTGCAGCCAATGAGAGATGCAAACAACATCCACTATTGATAGCGTAAATCGTCAGGTTCTAGAAATTTATACAAATTGAAAACCCAAGAAAATGACCTAAAAAATATTCAAGTAACTACAATGCCCGTCTATATTTTCTATTGATATGTGTATAAATGCCATTCATATCTTACATTTCTTTCCAGAGTTCAGAGAGTGTTATGTCTAAACCTGAAAGCATTGAAACCCCTCTTAGGAGGCGAATCGTCGCCGCCGATGAAAACTTTGCTCTGGAATGGTTCCGGTAACTGACATAAGGGCGCTCGTTGTAACTTCAAGTTTAGATGAAGTGGACTGCAATGTTCTAAGACGTCGTTGGTATCTCAAACGTTTGACCAAAGTGACAGATGTCATAGTCTTCCACGAACCCCTTGAGAGATCCAAGGCCACACCGAAGGAATCAGCTCGAGTTGTTGGCGTCGCGGATGGTGGCCATCGACCACATCGATTTTCTCGGCCTTCAGGAACAGGAGCCAAGATACAACGGTTCTAGAGTCCAACTACCGGCGTAGTAGATTGCGACCAAGACGTCCAACATAGGTTGTATATGTGTAGGGAGCGTTGCGTATGCTAGTCGCTTCAACGTGTGTACGGTGGTGGCGGGTCACTTGCCTGTGCACCAACGCCCGCCTCGCCCGCCCTCTCAACACTATCACGCCTTGCGCTTCCCACCCCTCCACTCGGGCGCTGCGCCATTATATCAGCGCCTTCATCCATCATTCTTGTCTGTTCAGCGATGTCAATCTTCCTTCCCGCCGTCGCTCTTGCTCCGTTAGCATTCCTACAACATTTGTAACAACAGCAATACAAAAACAATACAAACGCCACAATCGATCCAAAAACGATTCCCATAATAGCGCCAGGATCTAGATGAGGTGAATTGCGATTGTTATAGCTGCTGTTTTTGGGCCTATACGTATACGACGATGTGGGACTCGTCGTGAAATCCGCCGTCTTGACCAAGATCAACGTCGGGCCTGTATACAACTGAAAATTTGTCGACGAAACGCCCAAGTTAAATCTGCGCTCTCGCATATACACCTTCAGGCTTTTCTCATTTGCGGTACCGGGGATCGACTCCGCTTCGCGCTGGAACAAGGATTGCGAAAATAAACGGGTCTGGTTGCCGGTGTTATTTCGGAAGTATAGGTAGGGTGAGGTGAGATCGGTTTCGATTTGAAGTTTGGAATCGGCGCCGTAGTATGACTGAGACCAAAAAAAGTTTATGCTTCTTGATGGGACGCAGATTCGGGTGCCGTTTGGTGGCCAGCAGAAGCTGGTGTTGGCAGCGGTTTGACATGCGCTGATGAGAGCACTTTCAATTGGTCGCGGGCCAATGTATTCCGTACAATTAGCTATGAGTTGTGAGTTTCTCTTGGGTTATATCATGATCAAGAAATGCCATACTTGAGTAGTTACTCATTGTGGCTGTGGTGTTTCGATATCAGTATGCGAATATGCATACACAGGTTAATATGAGCATTGTGCAAAAATAAACAGATGAGATGGATAGCCCGTTAGTCTTTATGGCATCTCGTTACTATAAGTACGTCCGTAAAGCCCACTCGTCCGAGATTAGGCAAGCCATAACCGGCTGCGCTTGGCTATGAGGCAGATTCGCTTGGTCGATTCTGAGTCTTGGTTCACAAATCATGACCCGCTCGTATTGTTGGCAGGTTCGCCTCCAGGCACAGCGCACTATTGAAAACAAAGAACATATTAGACATCGTTCTCTACGTGTTGATAGTTATCTTCACTCGACGGATGGACGGAAGAGGTACCAAGCATGGTTGCTTCACTTGGTAGGAAACTGACCAATGGGACGTTCGGCCTGAGGCTCGTGATGTCGGAACACGAAAGACGATGTGTTGGGCGAACAAGGCTGTGTTCCGGGGCATGAAGCCAGATGTGGTGAATTAGTCTTCGGTAAACGAAATAGGAAATGGTACGTACTCGAGTATTGTTTTCAAGAGAGTCCGAGAACGGGAGGCGCTATGTTACGATATGGTATTGCTGATTACTATGCGCAGCCAACGCCCTACAGAGATGACGCTCAAACCCCATGTCCAACCTAGTATGTTCTCACGCGATCTCGAAAGCTCAACATGCGCAGCCCTCCTTAGCACCTTCTGCCCTGGCACTGCCCAAATTCACACGCGCATCCTCTTGCCTGCCCAAGTTGGTCTGGCCTGCTCCGCCCCTCGGGCCCTTCAAACTGGTCTCTGGGATCGCGTTTGCGATAGCTGTGAATACTTCTGCCACATTTTGCCCCGTTTTTGCGCTCGTCTCGAAGAAGAGGAGGCTCTCTTCGTCCGCGTATGCTTTCGCAGTCTTTATTGGGACTCTCCGTGCATCTGCACCATCCTCTTCCGTGGCGTTCTCGCCCTCGCCTTCAGGGGCTGCATCTGCATCTTCTGAAATCTCCTCGCCTCCAGTAGTTGCCAGATCGTATTTGTTGCCGACAAGCGCAATAACGATTCCAGGTGATGCTTGGCGGTGCAGCTCAGCGACCCAGTGCTGTGCTTTTGTGAGGGAAGACGGCTTGGTGATGTCGTAGACAACGAGTGCGGCTTGAGCATTGCGGTAGTACATGGGGGCTAGCGAGGCAAAACGCTCCTGGCCAGCCGTGTCCCAAATCTCGAACTTGATGGTTCGGGTTGGCAAGTTGCATTTCTGTGTAAGGAATGCAGCTATGAATCCAGTCAGCAACTCTCTCATGTAGAATGACCAATGTCTTGGATACAAGACATAGATCGTATTGGTTCCTACACACCTCCTATTGTGGGCTCCTTGTTTTCCTGGAAGTCATTGTTGACAAAGCGCATGACAAGTGAAGACTGCGGTCAAGTCAGCACCTAGTTGCTAGAGTTGGGCTTTCACAGCAGCCTACCTTTCCAACGGCTGCTTCACCGAGCAGAACCAGCTTTACGCTACTGCTCGGCTTCGGTTGCGCCGAAGTGTCTGCCATTGCTTGGGTGTGGGCGATGAAGCGCTGAGCGTGTGGTGGTGGATAAGGCGCTTGGAGATAGCCGTAGGTTGGATAGCGATCAGGACACTTGCAAAGGCTTAACGATAGATAGCTGGATTGTATTGGCGACAGTGGAGGTTTGCTGAGAGCTCGTTCGCGCAGGCAGATGCTTGACGAACGGGTTGCGGTGACGGTGACGAAGCCACAGCACGTGATGAGAATACTAGCTTACCTAATTGAGTAACGATCGCTTCAACGATTCCTATTAGCTGAGCTTACAACTTCAGCCTCATCAGCCATCAGAGTCTACACATATCATATCTAAGGAATTTCTGCCCGCAGAATTGACCATTTTGGCTAACTTGATGTGAGCTATTTACTGGCATGGCTAACGTGCGATATATTCATATTAATGAGATCGCTGCGCTTCTGGTTTCCCAACTGCGTGATGCTGTGAGCAACAAGCGTTGAGTGGGCGGAGGGAACCAGCCAGAAACATTCAATCCCCAACGAAGAAGAACAAGTAAACCATATCAAGTGCAAGAGGACAGAAAAGGTCGCGAGATTTTGCTTCCAAGCCGATATTGCCGACAGCTGCGGGCTGCTAGATATCTGGACTCTGGATCTGAGCACGGAACGTCGACGAAGTTGTGTACTCATCACTATTGATAAAATAGAACATCTTATGACACAAGCACAAACTTCCGTTGCTTATTGAGTCTCCAACACGGCTGAGGCTCAACAGTTTTGGGAATGTTCCAAAACTTCCAGGTTACCTGAAACAGGGCCATGGTGCGGATTCCGGGGCGGCCTTTCTGGGGCAATGCTATTGCATATTTATCAATACCAAGGCCGACCAGTTTACTATTTGGAAGGCGTTATCCAAATGTCATACTTACGATTTGACACTACCATGCGGTACTTCCGGGCATTATAGCGCAACAAAGCCACCATGGTGAGCTGGTCGCGGCATTTTTTTATTATCTCACCTCATAGTGTGGACCACTTCTGACGTCACTTTGTGGGGATGAAACTGGCTTCGCGTGTAATCGTTCTAGCTGAAATCCAAAGTGGATTTGGCGGGTAAGTTTCAAGGACACAATACAATTGCTCGTGCAGACATAACCTGGCACGAAGCGGGGTATGATGAAGCAACTATCGAGTTTGTCCGACTACGTCCCGACCAACACGAAGTAGGATGATTTTCGATATGAAATGCCATCCTTCACTGTGGAGGGATACGAACAGAGATTGTGGCGCCACTACCCTGATCGAAGGGTCTGTCAATCGAAGCCACCCAGAGCTGCGGGAATCCCCAAAGGGAAGGCGCAGATTGAACCCCTCAGCGCCCGCAGATGAGGGCAAACCCACGGTACTCCCTAGTGTCGGAGAGGCAGGCCTACACAAATAGTAGACGGCGTTATTGCACAGTCCCTTCTGCACAGGGGCATTCACTGTCTGCCCAGTGGAGGACAGGGACAATACCATGATGGAAATGCCGTGTTGCAGGGCCGCAATAGCCAACGGCCCATTGCTATGAGGCGATCTCGACCGCGTCGATCAGTGGGCATCAAAAGGCCCAGACATGACTTGCAGCGTCGAGCGGCTGTTGGACAACAAGTGTCATGTGTCGTTTGCACCGTGGATGCCGCACCAGCAAATAGGGCGAGCAGGACGAGGCGTCGTGGGCGAGAGCGTATTGGACCGGCTGGCGAAATGCACAGACGGTTGCGCCAGACAGATCGCTCGATTACGCCAAGCACACTGTTTGGCAGGCATGATTTGTGGAAATGTGAGCCATGCGACGCACGCGCACCAGGATGTGAAGATCTGGCGCAACAAGCAGCTATCCAGGCGACAGCAACGCCATGAGGTTGCCTTCCTGAACAACGGTAGACTACGGAGTACCGCAGCGATCATCGCCTGCGCGTCGCAGAAGCCGAACAAGCGCTCGGGTCCCAGTGGTCTTGGATCCGCGCGAACTGGGCCAAGCACGGCGGCAGAGCAGATCGGTTTGCCCTAATGCGGCGCTGGACTGTATCGACCTCACTTTACCCTCGAATGACACAAGCGGGGAGGCCCTCGCGCAGCTACGCTTAGTCCTCGCGATACTTGCGTGGCGCCAGGAACACGCACAAAACGTGCCTGGATATTTGGTCGTGGCAGCAGGAGGAAGGGCGTCAGCGCTGCCAAAAGGTGGCTGGTGGCCTCACGACACACGTGCGGGCACAGCCTCTTGTAGCAATGCCAGAGCCAGCCACAATGGATGCGGTACCTGGCCGTGAGGGGAGTTCGCCGGGGGTCGACTTATCAGTGATCACGTTGGCCCCCTCTCCAAACTGGGCTGTCAAGCGTCCGGCTGACCCAGAAGCCGCGTGCCAGGCTGCCCTGCGCCCAAGACAATAATAAAAAGTTACTGTGCTGCAATTGTACCTGCTGCTACTGCTTTTGTTGTTGCTGCTGCTATTGCTGCAACACATCTCACACAATCTCACCCGCCTTGCCATTTCGTTCTGTTCGCAGCGCCCACATCTGAAACTGGGAATATTGGCCGCATATCGCTGGCGCCGCCCGCCCCCGTCCGTGTAACGCAATATCACCATAGGCACGGCCGTCAAGTGGGGTCCTATCGCATTCCACCATCTGTCCACACAGCGACAGCACTTATTTTTTTTTTGGAGAAGCGCCGCCCCGTCTCTGCCCCGAGCGAGCCTGAGGCGTCTGACGAAGCAAACGCGCCTGCTCTTCACACAATCTCTCAATCCGATATACACACTTCCTCGGTGCACCGAGTGCCTGCTTCTCACCTTACCCTGCCCTGCCCTGCATCAGCTGTCCGGACCCCGTCAGCCGCATCATTCCACTCTAAACTTACCTGCACCACCCCCGACCAACTCCGGCACCTCGGCGGCTATGACTGTCCTCAAGGCATGCATTCTTTTTTCTTTGTCTCGATATTTCATGTGCTTCAATTGACGCTAACTGCTCCCGCCATTCAGGAACCCATCACCGTTCGCCCTGCCAGCCAGCAACGTCACTCGAGTAGCAACATGGCCGGCTCGGTCCCCAAGTCCCGCCCACACTCGTCCTCCCTGTCTGCTGGGTCTATACATGGTGCGCATCGCGTTACGCGTAGGAAGAGTATGAGCTCCACGGTAGCCAGTAATATCGCAGCCATGGCGGCCGCAGCCAAGGGCACCATCGGAGCGCCGCTCGAGGGCAGCCATCCGCGACGCCTCTCAAAGCCTGCCTCGCAGTTCCGTGGACCTACACTATCTTTGCATCCCGAGATGGCCTCTAGCATGCCTGGTAATGCTTCGCCGTTTGCTCCAGGGAGCTACAACCCGGCTGCGCATAGCGAGGCCATCACCGACGGCCCCACACTGGCTTCAATGCCAGAGCATGAGAAGGGCAACTCCAAGTCACGAAACCGTCGCGCAAGCGAAGGCTCTCGCCTGTCCAAGGGCGGTGAGGGCAAGCGTCAAAATGGTAGCGATCTGAGATGTGAAAAATGTGGGAAGGGATACAAACACAGCAGTTGTCTGACGAAGCACCTGTCAGTAACCCTTAGCCTACCATTGCCCTCCCACATACTTTCACGCCTCATGCCGAATGCCCTATTCTCACTCACGCACCACCTGCAAGCTCGTCTGCAATGTTTTACGTTTCTTCAAGTTCCGCGTTAACTTTTGTTTTAGCTGGGAACACACGCCAGAATGGCAATACACATCTAAGCTGCTCATCTCCAAGCACCAGCAGGTCCAGCTTCTTGAGGCTGCGTCGGTGCTTGTTGCTATGAATAAAGAGAGCGATGGTGGTGATAGCGATCATTCTTCTATGTCTCCCCCAGCCTCGGGCTCGTCTGACGTGCGCGATGAGCCCAGCTCCACTGAAACTACACCGCCCCCGCAGATTGACGATGATGTTGTGGGATCCTATCCCAATTCGCACTTCGGCCATCGCTCCATCAAGCGATACTCTGGCAACAGCTCGGCTTTTAGCCAGTCGTACCAATCTACCATATTCTCTGACAATGGAAACGGCCGCCACCATCGCCAGTGGAGCAATGTGTCTGACCGTCCCACCACCTCAGGTACATCAGTGGCGGGTTCCTATCGCGATGATGGTAATGACCATGCCGACCTTGCTGCCGCCGTTGGTTTGCTGAGTTGTTCTTACGGAACGCCCAAGACGGGCGCTGTTGCCTTGCCTGCGGATGTGCCGCCAGTGCCACCGCTGCCGGCCAAGTTTCTCGATTTCAACCATGCACAGTCTCTGTCGGGCAGCACTACCGTGACGGCGTTCCAGTCGAGCATGCGCAACACCTACCGCTACCACAACGATAGCAAAGACATTGAAATGGACGACGATCATTTCGCTGACGAAGAAGACTATCGCCAGACAAACTCGCGTAGCCGCGGTCGTGGAGACGAGGACGAAGATGCTTTCTTCGGTAGAATGGAGGAGTAACTTGATGCCAACTCACATCGCCCCGACCCCCACCTACTTTATCATCTTTCAGTTTTCCCGGCCTGTATCAACCGATTTCGACATTTAGCGATCCATCTCCGCAGACCTTGTTACCTGATCTTTCGCGCCTCCGCAAGCACCGATGAGAGGGCCTACGGCCATGTTGCGCTCTTGAGGTTGAAGCTTGGGAGCCGAGATGCAGTGTTTCGAGACGCCTACGTCTTGCGTCGAGAGGCGAGCAATGATAACCCAAACCACGTTACCCGGAGCATATGTTCTCGTTGTTCAACTCTTCAAATTTCGCCTATTTTTACCAAATAAACCACGATATCATATAACTTACCCAATATTTATGACGGAGGATGAGGGGATTTCCGGGGAGTTGGAAAATGCCTGACTGCGCCTCGTCGTTTGGCTACACCCGTATATATAGCTTAACGTTTGAGGAAAGCTGCGCAAAGATAGGAGATCCTCATCGGATTGCAGGAAATAGGGTTGAATAATATATTTTGACCCACAATACGAATTCAATGTGAAAATGTGATGAATCGCAACGAACAGCTCGTAGAGAAGGAGATGAAAAAAGCAGCCGTGAGGGAGCAGACAAAGAACTGATAAAGAGTTGTAAAAAGGACCGAACAGAACTCTAATCTGCGCTTGCCGTCGACTTACCTTCCTGAACCCCACCTACTAGCCTGCCTGGGACACCGTTGGTGAGTGGTCGAACGCAGTCGTTACCATCACAGCTCCCGCTGCGAACCATCCACGAACCAACGAACCAGCCAATCATCCGTTCGGCCTCCCAATCTCAGCCACAACCGCAAGTCGCCCGCGGCCAGAATCCCAACATGTACATGTCATCGACGGAGCAAAAGTAAAGCCGTAACCCGCGTGCAATCTCGAATCGCGCAAAGGGCACGCGAGCCGCTTATATGCCCCAATGATCGACACGCGCATGCCCCGATCGCGAACGGAGCACAAACACAACGCGACGTCATTGGTACTCATCTCACCTACCTTGTGCGGAAGTGAAGTGCAGCACAGCGGTGTACCGTGCGTATACGGGCGGGGATCGTCGTGTTGGGCGCGACTGAGTGGGTTGTTGTTTTGTTGTTCGCGGAATGAAGGGCGGGATTGGGATCGACGGATGATGGGGGAGGGAAGGAAGGGGGAGACGATGGGAGAAGAGGTGGGGTAGGTTTGGGAGTGTGTGATTGTGTGCTGTGGAGGCGGGTTGGGGAAGGTGTGACGGTGGTGTTTGGTTACGTGGGGGGGGGGGGGGGTTGACATGGAGCCGAGTTTGAGAGGTGACATAATTTCCTAGGTGGATGTAGAGTCGGATTAAGGGATATCAACGGCAGACATTAGAATCCCCGGCGTGGTTTTGCAAGGCGATGCCATGTGGATGCACCTGGAAGTATATTGTACAGTATCTTGTCAGTATTCGAAGTTCTGCCATAACCTTACTTGGCGTGTTATGATGTCTTGAGAATATCCAGTTGCTTGCTTAACTGAGAAGAAAGTTATATGTTTCAAATCTGTAGCTGGTCGCTAATCTATATAATCCAACCAGTCTTGTTGGACTGGCTGTTTGGCGCCTGGAGCTGTGTCCATCAAGCGGAAGGCTCTGCAGGGCCGAAGTGGGGTCTGCCGGCAGAATAGCCCGCACAATTACCCCGCAACAAGATTTTCCCACTTGTGAGTGAACCCTAGATTTGAGTTCGAAGACAAAATCTGGATTGCATATATTTACAAAAATATTTTACAGCCTCTCATCCAAGAAACCAGCCTGGTTAGCTCAATCGGTAGAGCGTGAGACTCTTAGTTTCACGTCCTAACAGGACGATTGATCCAATCGCAATCTCAAGGTTGCGGGTTCGACCCCCGCATCGGGCTTAGATTCATTTTTGCCTTTTTGGCATTTCTTTTTAGCAATTGAGGAGCATTTAAGAGAAGGCCAACGTTGATGCTGCAGCAGCAGATTATGGAAGAACAACACTGCAGGCGGTGGCAGAAGGAGGCTGTCTCACAGTCGCCCAACGTCTCCAGAGGGCGGGTGCTAGAGAATAACAATTTCAGGTGCTTACTTTTGGTCAACCTTGCATGACCAAAGATGGCGAGTCTGATGTGACAGGAACAAGACCGTTGACGGAAGCCGCGCCCTTCGCCCCGAAGACCCCCTCTCCCTCCCCCCACACGATCCAGTATTCATTTATCCATCACTATTAAATAACTCGAAATGGAAATTTTGCGCAAGGGATTTGGCCTATTTGGTATGCCTAGTGATTGCTTCGCCTCAGCACTGCATGGTCAGCTCAGAGCCTGCCTATCAGAGCAAGCATCCACCCACCTTCACCTGACCACGCGCTGTTGACACGCAAAGGCGCGTCTCTGTCGACGCGCCTGCCCCACCTGATGTAGGCTCAGGTGAAGTATATATTTTCTGATTCTTCCGATCTAAATTTCTGATCCATACTCCACCCCCATAGCCAAAATGGGCCGCCATATCATTCCCGCCGATAGCTTCTACAACCACAGCCCTGAAATACGCATCCTCTGCCAATCTCCTATTGACAAGATAGTAAAAGTGGCCATTAAATGGACCCAGCAGCAGGAAGACAAGGGCGGCAAGATGAACTGTTTCTTGCGTCCAAAATGCGACGAGGAGAGAGATGGGCACCTGAGCCGTCTGCGCGGAGCCCAGAAGATGCACGATTTTTTGCTCGAACTAGACGGCAAGGCTACGTACACTCTCTACTGGCATCGTATAGTAAGTTGCCCACGCCACGTACAAAGTCCTATGCGAACATCGCACTGATAAATGATCATAGAAGAATGGTTGGTATGTCCGTAAAGACGAACATCCATGTGGCATGCTCTCGTTCAGCGATAAGTGGTGGATGATGTTCTGGGATAAAAAGCACTTGAGCAAATATGGTCGCACGAGAAGATTAGCGGCAAGCTGTATCCCTCATGAGTTTAAAGACGGCTCGTGGCACAAGTATTCGGTTTCAAGTAAGTTGGCACCCTTCGCTAGTGTGTAGAGATCTGCTAACCAATCAATGTATAGGCTGTGAATACTGCAATGGAACGTACGATGATACCATCCCTTTAGCTCTAGGAAGACGATGAAGGGCTGAAACTATGAGACAATGCTACAATAAGGTTTAGTATTGGAAGCTATCCATACCGCCATGTCCGGTGCAAAAAGACGCTTAGCGTTTTGAATTGTAGCCTGTCGAATCAACTACCTATATAACTTCCGGTCGTGGATTTACCTCTGAACTGGTTTCAACTTCATAGGTAGAGGTGGTTTCTCCCACACCATATAAACTTTCTGATCCGCCCATTCCTCCGTACAACATCTCTCAATATCAAAGTGCCATACTAATCTTGCAATTACCAATTTCATCTCCACATATGCTAGATTCCTACCTAGGCCTAGGTGATAATCTTTATTAGCTTTATTTTATCATTACAAGGAATAAAAGTACTTACAGTCACGGGGACCATAAGAGAATACCTGCGCCGCATCCTTCCTATCATTTGCATATGTTGGGTCCTCTCCAGTCCACCGCTCCGGTACAAAGGCGTCTGGGTTGCGAAAATTGAGCGAGCTTCTGCAGGCGGCGTAGATAGGCACACCAACTGCGACATTCTCAGGGACATAGACACCTTCTATGTTCATTCCTCCCGGCGGCGTATAGCGGGGATGAGTAGTCGGGGAAGGGGCTTGGATGCGTAATGCCTCTTCAACACAACCGAGGAGATACTTGCACTGGTTGACGCTTGACATCGTGATCTCCCCAGGACTTGAAAATCTTTCGCGAATTTCTTTGGTCAGCTTTGATAGAGTCCGAGGGTTCTGTGTGAGCCGAAACACAGCATGTGCGAGCACAGTTACCAGTGTCTCGCTTCCGGCTCCCATGAGAAACTTGGCGTTAGAATTCAGCTGATACATATTCATGCTGCCTTCTTTATAAGATTCTATGAATTTACTCATGAAATCTGGAGCATCTTTAAGCATGTTGAGCCGGTGATTTACTTTGGTCTAGTTGGTGTTAACACTCAAGCCTGTGTAGAAGAGTTATATATACCTCGCTAATCTCGTCTACCACCTTGGCATTCGATAGCATACTCCGCTTCATAAACAGCGCCATGAAAAAGGGCCTCAAAAACTTGGGCAATCGATGAACCGCTTGACTATATGCCAAGGGTCGCCCAATAGTGCGGAAAAGATCAACCCAGGTGTGGAGTGTTGATGTACTTAGGCATTCAAATGACTCTCCGTAAGCTAGTTGGAAATTAGCTTCATATGCAGATGATTATTTTGTAGTCTTGAAACGTACTCAGGAATGCGATTACATCAAAGGCAAAGTACTAAATTTAGTATAAGTATGGAGTGGATATTACTTGCAATTGTCACACTTACATTGAACCAATCCACCAAATCAACAGCGACTTCGCCATCTTGACCGTCCTCGTGGAGACGCAAGATAAGAACCTCCAAATATCCCTGAATTGCTGACTCTTGATCCCGAAGGGCGGTTTCCGAAAATCCATGTGCGAGCATCTTGCGCAAATAGGCATGGTACTCTTTACTACTAAATAACAATGTAGGATCACCCATTCCGCTGTAATACCTCCTGTCTTTGTTCAATTCTGGACGACCCGAACTCTTATGACCGTAGATTTCCTTGAACGCGACAGGGCCGACAAACGTCAATTCGTTTGGAGCAACGCGAATGACTGATCCGTATCGATTATGCATCTCCAACATATCTTTAGGAGAGGTTCCGCGAACCATAGAAAGGAAATAAGGCCACTCCCATGCTGCTCTTAGTTTTGGGCCAGGATACTTTGCGAGTGGGTGGAAGAAAATATTGTAGATCGCAGAAGAGACACAAGAAGCTATTGCCTATAAAGGATGAACCTGATCATATGAAGGAAGCTGTCTTTCTTTACTTACCACAAGTAAAGTAAATATAATACTGTGTAGTATTATATCCCTTGAGCTAAGAATCCGCCCTAAAGTATATATCAAAGCCATTGCTAAATGTTTGCAAAATCTTATTGAGAGTTGCTGAGGATAAGAAGAGCTAGGGCTTTATAGACCGCGGAGCCCTTGGACATGAGATAAAATCGGAGCTATTATCAGGCGGGGCAACCCTTGATGTATACTGTTTTAGTCTTTACATATTCTGCGGGGTGTCAGCACGTCGGACTGTATCCTTGCAACGTAAACCTTCCTCTAATCCAATCCTCTTATTTGTTGTAAATACGGCCGACGCTGCTATGGCGTAATCCGAATTGCTAACACCCTGTTCATACACCCATGTCAAAGCCGGTGAAGGTAAGGTTTGTGTGCGTAGTAAAATTTCAAATATGCAGAATGTTATCTGTACACAAATTCCCCTTGAGCTTGGTAACTTTCTAATAGGCCCTACTAATTAGCTCGTATTGGTTCTGTGGCCTAGACCCCTCGTCTATAAAGCCTTCCCAAAAGCTGTAGAGAGAAACCAGTATAGGTACCATCCCCGGATATCCCCCTCCTAAATTGTTAGCACTTGAAGTACCATGGAATTTACACCCTCGATGTCTACCGCTCCCCGATCTACACCTACCCCTGTCACTGAGACACCTAACCATGTTGCGAAGATACTAGAGCACTGGAATAAGTACGTGAACTGCGATCGATCTCCGCTGGATGCAAAAGTAAGTTCTGCTTGGAATGTTCAAGATAATCACTGGCTAAATCTAAGGCTAACATAAAACAGGTTGTTTGGGAGCCCTATAACTATGTTGCCTCCCTACCGTCAAAGGGTGTACGAAAGGTTTTCATGACGGCTTTGAACTATTGGATTCGACTTTCAGACGATGAAATTCTCGCTATCAACAACATCATCGAAACTTTACACAACGCTTCTTTAATGTAAGCACCTGAAAGATCATTAGGTGTGGAATTGGGAGTGCTAACCGTGTCAAGGATCGATGACATACAAGATAACTCTGCCGAACGTAGAGGCTTTCCATCAACTCACCGAATTTTTGGAATAGCACAAACGATTAACTCGGCCATGTTCCATATAAACAGGGCAGTTTCGTTAGTACATTTGTTTTGTGGTCCGATCGGCGTCCAAATCGCACATGGTAAGGCTCATTGCATTGCACTAAGTTTACAAATAGATAACTAAAGCGGTTCAGAGCATCTATCCAGACTCTATATTGGACAAGGCTATGATATTCACTATTCTGAGAATATGAGCTGTCCTACAATCGATGAATACATCAACACCATTGATGGCAGTAAGATCACACACTTTATTTCATAAACCAAAGTAAGCTAACCTTGTACGAAATAGAGACGGGCACTTTGTTTGAGTTGATCTGCCGTTTAATGCTCTTGAGATCAAATGGGCATATCGACTTCATACAGATCCGCCAACTTATTGTCTTGATTGGCCGCTACTTTCAACTACGCGACGATTACAACAATTATGTCAATCCCTGTAGCAAGGTTCGTTTAATATGGACTACTAACAAAGTTCACTGACCAGGGATGCAGGATAATTCGCAATCGTCAATCACACCATGTGAAGATCTTAACGCGGGGAAGCACACACTACCGCTCATACATCTCTTATCAAAAAATAGAGACGACTGTATAGTTAGAAATATCATATCGATGAGACATGCGACAGGCACCATGGATCTGAAATCGATGCAAACAATACTCCAGAAAATAGAGCAGGCAGGGAGTTTAGAATACACGAGAGATGTATTAAACAATCTTCACATAGATATTATATCGGAGCTGGCAAGGGTTTGCCAAATGTTGAAGATGGAGAATCCGATTATGCGGAGTTTCCTTGAGAGGCTCAAGCTTTAGAATAACAATTGAGAGCACCCAATCTTCGTAGGCAACAATTGTACTTTTCTTCGCATACATTAGCGTTTATTCCTATCAAGTTGATTCCACAGAACCGCTCCACCAAATTCTATTGTGCTTGACTTTTCGATATTTCTTAAACGCAAGTTTGGGTAACATAGATTGCAGTTAGGTCCGATACTGAAATAAATTTGGTAGCGATTAATGTTTGAGATGGTAAACTATGTATCGTTCTATCTCGTCCTTTCTTCCTATGCTTTCCAAGGTGCCGCAGCCACTTACATCGGTCCTTCGGCCAACAGCTCCCGTAGTAATCTTAGGCTTTTCTACATATCCGAAAATTACAAAAGATTCAAGCGAAAACTTGTATCGCCTAAGGCAGAAACTACAGATAATACATAATTTGCACTACTTCTCAAACTCTACGCGACAAAAGTCTTATATACGGCATCTCAAAGCTTAATCTTATGGGAGCCGGTCAGAAGGAAAATGGTAATATGCAACTATTATGCCCCTTCCATTCAGATATAAATACTATGTACAGGCTACCTATTGTTACTGTAAAGAGGATTTTTAACCGTGAAGCTTCACGCATTTGGTTTGCGACCAATCTAACATAGCAGCTATCCCGTTTTCTACCCCTTGTCCACTTTCTAGAACAAGTGATTAGCATGTTAATGAACCTTAGGAGCAACATTCGCTTACGTTTCCAGCCACTAACAGTGGTGCTTGTCTCCCATGGGACATGAGGTACCCCATTGATACCGATTGTTCCAGCTTCAAGCCTGTTGGCGGCCCGCAATGCCCTGCTAACATCCTTCGTCCAGACATATGCTGCAAGCCCATACTCCGAGTCATTTGCTAGCTTGATGACTTCATCTTCGTCCTCGAACTCAACGACGACTAAGACGGGGCCAAAAACCTCTTCCTTGAGGACTCTAGCCTCCGGTAATGGATTGATGAAAATAGCCGGCTCAATATAATAACCATCTCTGGTCTCGACATCTCTGCTCCTTGGCAAGAGTGAAGCCTCTGCTTTCCCTTCTTCAATGTATTGCTTAACAACTTCTCGCTGGCGGTGATTGAACATCGGTGAACTCCAGGTATCTGACTCTAACGGATTTGATCCTAGATTTTCTTTATATTTCTCTACTGTCGCTTTGATTCTCATCAGGGCCTCACCAAAAACAGCTTTGTGGAGGTATAATCGTGTCCCCAGCATGCATCCTTGCCCGTTGAGCATAAGAAATTGGCAACAATTTTTTGCTGCCTTATCTAGGTCCGCATCCAGAAATACGATAATGGGTGACTTGCCTCCTAACTCCAGAGTTACGGCTTTAAGATTTGACTTTGCTGCTGCTACTTGGACTGAGCGTGCTGATTTTAGGCTGCCGGTGAAGCTAAGCTTGCGGATCATCGAATGTGAAGCTAATGCTTCGCCAGCAACCGCATCGCCGGTAAGGCAGTTAAGTACACCTGGAGGTATACCAGCCTGGACAGCGAGAGAAACTATAAAGAGGGTAGGTAGTGGGTTTAGCTCACTAGCTTTGACGATAAGTGCGTTCCCGGCTGCAAGTGCTGGGGCAGCCTTCAAAGCGTAGCATACTAATGGCCCGTTGAATGGCACAATAGCGGCACATAAGCCATAAGGCTGATATGTAGTGTATTTGATAAATTCATTTTCGTTGCTTTGCATCTGCCCGTGGAACGTATCGATTAGGTTTGCGAAATCTATATGGCCTCAGTTGGATGTACGCGCGAAGCTCTTTTAAAACATACAAGTAAAAGCCTCGGCACAAGCATCGATCTCGTACATGCTAAATGCACGGGCTTTGCCTACAAGTATTCCTTCAAGCCAGAAAAGCTGTTCTGAATGCTCACGGATAAGATTTGCATATTTTATCAGGGCATTCCGACGTTCGCGCTGTAATACATCCTCCATTAGTATAAGAAGTTGTGCAAATAGAACTGAACTTACCTTGGAAAGGGACTGCCACGCTTGAAGGCCAACTATTGTACGTTGGACTACGTCGTTTACATCGCTTGCATCAGCCCAATGAAGGTCTGATAACTACATTAGAATATGGAGAGCCAAACGATAGAAGGTTCGAAGATACCCTGGCATATTTTTTGGCCATTGAATGCAGAAGTTAAGGTATGCGGAATTTTCGCCTTGCTCTCAGTCCACTGTCCATCAATGAACAGCTTATTGGGAACTACATAACGGCTGAGGTCAAAAGCCTTGGAGGACATTTTTGTGCTTATAACAAGAAGATATGTAGATGAAAATTGGAGTAGTAAATGAATTCGAATATTTTAGGTGGTGGAGTAGTTATCTCTTGTATCAAGGTTAGGTAGTAATACCTGTTAGTTCTTGTAGAGTTGTACGTGTATACATCATACAACTAGAGAAGTTTGGAGTTTATTCAGCTACGTTCAATTTGCTGGAGAACTCGATCTACAGCCACTGTCGGTGCATTATCAGTCCATGTACCTTCGTATATATTAAATAGAATACATTGACTAGGGTAAATAGATCGTGGTAACAACTTACGGACTGTAGGAATTATGGAGTAAAAGGACGCTAGTTTGAGTGTCTCCGAAAAAATTAAAAAAACAACTTAGAGTTTAGAGCCTATACTACTTACCTACAGCGTGTTAGCGCGTCGAATCATACCTTTGTCGCGTTTCTAGTGTTTCGAGCGTGTAGGTTGTAGAGGACTAATAATTAGTAGCCTCCAGTTGCGTATAACGAAGTTCACACAATACGCGTGCCGGCTCAAGATAAAGTCGAATGCTCAAGATTGTCTAGCGATATACAGAGCCCTAGATGGTTGTATGTTCTAATTACAGTTAGCTACAGTATTGAGTTGCAACAGGGCGTGTTAGGTAGATGCACAGCTAGGAACGGAATAGCTTTGCGCTAACTGTAAATGGTACTTCGAACATCTATAATGCTCATAACCCCAATCTAGGTCAAGTGCTTTTCTCCCTCATTAGACGATCCTCTTGCCTGATATAAATACTCTACGTGATGTGCTAGATATTTTCAGTTTCACAGCACTAGCAACGATGTCCGCTATCTGTTCCGAATCTGACAATTTTGACCTTCCATTCCTCGCTCGATCATTAGTACAGCGCATATGGGACTCATTCGACATGAAGTATGGGCTCTCGACAGCTAGTTGCCAGACTTATGATACCGCGTAGGTTTCTATGGTACGTAGGCCCTTTTCAGAGGACCACTTTCATTCAACATTTTCTATAAGCCGATCTCAGCTGATAGAGACAGATTACGAAGACAACACATGAGGGAAAGAGATGGCTTTTCCCCCAGTGTTTTAACTATCTTTTACGCAACCAAAGATCCGATGGAAGTTGGGGCATCGATAAGATTTCTCAGACGGCAGGAATTTTAGACACAGCAGCAGCATTATTGGCTCTTTTGAGACACAATACAGAGCCGTTGCAGATAAAAGATTATTCTGTGCAAGAAGTAACACGACGAATTTTTATGGCCTCCCAATCCCTACGCCACCAACTTTCAAATTGGAACGACATAGCCGTCACAAACCACATTGGGGTTGAATTGATTGTACCTGCATTACTTCAATATCTTAGGCAGGCAGACCCGTCACTCGACTTTGATTTCAAATACAAGGATCTCCTGACAAAAATGTCTGAGACTAAGCTCTCTCGGTTCCGCCCTGAGCATCTATATGGGAAACATCCATCCTCGGTGCTTCACTCGCTCGAGGCCTTCATTGGCAGGATCGATTTCGACAAGGTGTCACATCATCTATTCAATGGCTCTATGATGGCCTCACCTTCATCAACAGCTGCATACCTGATGAATTCGAAAACGTGGGATCCAGATGCTGAGGCATATCTTACCCATGTCGTCACGGAAAGCACAGGCCGTGGAGATGGTGGGGTCCCCGGAACGTTTCCTATTCATTATTTCGAGTTTAATTGGGTCCTAGCCACCTTGATGGAGGCTGGTTTCCGCCTAAATGACTTTGATATTGACACTGTAACGAACATAGCTGAGATTGTCAAAGCTGGATTTATTGGAGACGGAGGCGTCATTGGATTTGGTAAGAATTCTTAACTCGTGGTTTCTATTGAATGCTAACTTTGAAATTGAAGCCCCTGTACGTTTTTGTGACTGCTGTCAGGAATGATTTGCTAGATTTGATCACGTTGCTAACGAAACCAGAGCGCAATTGACGTCGATGACACGGCAAAAGGTCTTCTTACATTGAAGTACATTGGAAAAGATGATGGAATATCTCCAGACGCAATGATAAAGGTCCTTGAGAGACCTGATGCATTCTGCACGTTTGGTGGGGAGCGCGACCGAAGCCTTACCTCTAATTGCCACGTTCTTCTGGCGCTATTAGCATGGACGAACGATTCGCGATACGCGAAGCAAATTCTCAAGGCAGCAACATTCATAGTTGATTGCTGGTGGAATTGTGATGGTAATTTAAAAGATAAATGGGTAAGTCGTTCACCTCTTCGAGCGAATAGTTGATTTTTCCTTACTTACAGCCTTTTCAGCACTTGAGCCATTTGTACGCCAGAATGCTGTTAGTGCAGGCGCTCACAGAACTTTTGTCGAATATTGGATCCACAGTATCCTCAGATCTGCTGGACCAAATTATGATTCAACGGATTTATATAACCATATTTCAGGCTGGTATCAGAACACTGATTGAGCAGCGGGACAATGGATCCTGGAACAACTGCCCCGATCAGACAGCTTTTGCAGTTCTCACATTGCGTGAAGCGGGCCGATTAGATTTCTTTTCCGGTATGTTTCCACGCTTTCAAAAAACAGGCTGATTATGGTTTTTCCTTCGATAAATGTCTAATGAAACTGCAGACTTTGAGTCGCGTCTAAGAAGTTCAGTGGGTAAAGGGACTGCATACTTGCAAAACCGCGAAATCCATATTTATAATAGACACTGGACATCGAAAACAAGATATTTCGTAAAGTTTGTGTCTGCGGCATACGTCCTAGCGGCACTGTTCACCTCAAAGAGCCGCACTGAGATATGCTCCAATGCGAGTCTCCACAGCGGGATCCTGAGCACGAAACAGTATCTGCCGCTCTTGAAGCGCTCTAAGCACTTTTCGACTTTTTCAGACTGGCTCTTACTGGCATCACTGGTCGAGACAGCTCTATTTGTACCAATCCTTCGCGCTCGACGGCTTGACTTCTTTCCACGCGATGATCCCCGCCTGACGAAAGATACCTATTTTAATCTACTCCCTTTTCCATGGATCGGATCCAATTATCGTTCAGGTAGCCAGGTTTGCCCGGCATTTATATTTGATATGTTGGTGATGACACTAGTTAACTTTCAGGCGGATGAGTTTATGGAAGCTGTGGCGACGCCCGTATATACTGGCAGTCCGCATTCATTGCACTTACTCATCAACCGCGCCATAGAAGCTGTTACGAGAGGAGAAAAAACAAATTTAAGTGATCATGCTCCGGTGAAAGAGGCAGATCTTACACTATCTGAACATCCTGAGGTATGGTACATTGCGTATTTTTTCTTGACTTGCTACCGGATATGAAGTAATTAGAGTCTTACTATCTCTTCTAGGTATCTAAGCTGTTACTACACCTTTCAAATCTTGTGTTTCAACACGAAAGCATTCGTAAAGCAAATGCACAAGATCAGAAGTATCTCCAACATGAATTCCGCAGCTTCCTACACACACAAGCTGTGCAGATGGAGGATAACGCTAAGTTCCGTCAACAGAGCAACGACCAGGTATGTGCTCAACCAGATATCATGGATTTTTTCCACTTGACCCAGAGCGTTAACTTTATTCAGGCTCACATGTATGTTACAACAAAGCCATTCTTCCAGTGGGTGCGTACCGTAGCGGCAGATCACGTTTCAACTCCATATTCATTCGCCTGGGCTTGCTGCTGGATCTCCGGAAATCTCGGAGAGGGTGCTCAGCTGTTTGCTTCTCCAGTAGAGAATTATTTCGCTGCTGCCCTATCCCGACACTTGGCGACCAAACAACGCATGTACAACGATCTCGCTTCGATAGACAGAGATATCGAGGAACGTAATCTGAACTCGATCCATTTCCCTGAGTTTCATAACGGAACAGTAATCGAATTGGCTGGTCAGAGGAGCGCTCTAAAGTCGCTGGCAGAGTACGAGGAAAGTTGTGTTGAACGCACTCTTCAAAACCTCGAGAAAGAACTACTTGACAGATACCCAAATGAGTTGGATGCCTCATTTTCTAGGCGAAAATTCCACATTGTGCGGTTATTTTGCGATGTCAGTTCCGTCTTCGATCAATTGTATAATCTCCATGACCTGTCTGCCAAGGTCCAACTGAATGGCCACAAGTAATTCATTTTAGCACCAAATTAAAACTGTAAAATAATCCATCTATTGGCGAGGCTCAATAATCAGGCTATAGCATGACCGTGCAGCTCATCCTATAGAATTTGTACGTCTTAGCCGCGAGCCTTCACGAGCGTGTCCATGAATTTTTTCAATGCAACAGGATCTTTCGTCCGGTTAATCGTAGCGTGCAGCTCTTTGCTAAAATATTTCCAAAAGAGCGCTCGGACTGACGAAATGACACCGGGTAATACAGGCTATCGGCGTGTCGTTTCAGATCCATGGGGTGTGATGTTCTCCGCAAACTAGGGCGCACCATTTGCATGTTTGAGTTGACCAAAGAAAGCAGCCACACTGTAGAGATGCAGATCGACGTGCTAATATCCTGTAAATATTGTGTCCTTCACTGTTCTATTTATTCTGAGGATATTCTCCAAAACTCTTTCATTATCCACAATTACTGCCTCCTCCAAAATATCTTCAATCAGAGCCACACACAAAGCATATTTAATACTCCTTCTCCTATCAGTATGCAGCTTGTTCAGTTCGCACATAAGTGCGAATCAGAAACTATGAAAATGTCAAAGACCTTTGTCGGGGATGTTTATGCAGATTTGATATTCCTTGACAACAGTGGTTGTGCTTGTGGGAATATTACTTTTGCTCCAGGTGCTCGAACGTTCTGGCATACGCATGAAACCGGGCAGATACTATTCGTTACCATGGGCGAGGGGCTTATTTGCTCTGAGGGGTAGGCGCCACGAAGACTACGAGTTGGTGACGTGGTACATATTTCGGGTGGGGAGAAACACTGGCATGGTGCGACTAAGAGAACTATAATGACACACACAGCTGTGTCACTACGAGGTACGATAACGAAAGAGCTGAAAATGTAAAATTCTTACATGATTCGTCTAGGATGTGACTGGCACCAAGAAGTTCCACAGAAAGAATACGAAGATGCAGATGCAAACGCTATTTAGAGGCCCCTGGTTGTTGATCTGGTACTAGAGCAGCCCCTGTGCTTTGGTTTACAAACAAAACTGATACCAGAGTAGAATATCATATGTATTTAAGAGGACCTAGCACTGATATCTTTTTGCGCTATATTTTCCCCTATCTTTTATCAACTGAAAGCACATTTTGATACCAACTATTAGACAAAGTACCGATGGCGCTAGCCAGTGAACAGATCTGGGTATTCAAACAGTTACCACAGGCCCTTACGACGTTGTTCGTGGTCGTCCTATTAGGTTACTTCAAGACGACTTATCATAAAATCAACCTCCCCGTAGCCGGTTACCGCAGTAGATTTGAGCCTTCGTTGTTCGTGCGCTTGCGATTCATACGCGGGAGTCGAGCCATCATTCAGGAAGGCTACAATAAAGTATGTGCCCTTATAACTTAGAAAGTAGCGCTGGTTTTGAGGACTAAAGACTGTATAGTATCCAGACGGGTTCGTGATTCACCGTTTTGGAAGTGACGTAGTTGTCATTACCAAACCGAAATATCTAGATGAGATACGGGCTAAGACAAATGATGTTATGCGTTCTGTTGAACCTTTCCTCAAAGACCTCGCTAGCGAGTACACCCGTGGAAAAGTCTTTCTTGAAAGCGATTTACAAAATCGAGTGCTACAACAAAAGCTGACGCCAAATCTCGGCGCATTGGTCCCAACGATGAAGAGTGAGCTCGACTTTGCTCTGCATCAAGAACTCCCGTATTGCAACGAAAAAGAATGGATTGAGGTGGATATCGTTTCCATACTCGCACGCATTATCTCACGTCTCGTTGCGCGGATTTGGATTGGCCCTGGCGAGTGCCGCAATGAAAAGTGGCTTGCTGTCACACAGCAATATACCGAGAACGTTTTCACTACCGGATTCATCTTGAGATTCGTCCCTTACTTGCTAAGGCCCTTTATTGCGCCAACATTACCCTCGTACCATAAATTGCTCGGAAACATCCGGGATGCGCGTCTTATCATTACAAAGCTGACATCGCAGCGCCATCCTGGCAACGAAACTTCGGGTGAAAATGAATCAGAACGATCTGAAGACATTTTGCAGTGGATGATGGATTTTGCCAACACGAACGAACTAAAAGTCAACAATCTTGCCCAAAGAATGTTGATCTTAAGCCTTGCGGCCATCCACACTACAGCACTTACGACGGCTCATGCCCTGTTCGACTTATGTAGTCATCCAGAACATGCATCCTCTATCCGTTCCGAACTAGTTTCAGTGCTCAGCACTGAAGACTCTTGGCACAAAGGCATTTTGCTCAAGCTATTCGACATGGACAGCTTGCTGAAAGAATCACAAAGGATGAACCCTGTGTTCCTACTCACATTTAATCGTATTCTTCCCTGTTCGATAACACTCTAATGGTGTATATCTCCCAGCTGGTACACGCATAGCAGTTCCTCAATATGCCATCCTTCACGACCAATCAAAAGTACCCGGTGCAGACCCTAACGTTTATGACCCCTGGCGCTATGCACGGCTTCGGAAAAGCCCAGAGAATGCGCAGAAATACCTTTTCGCAATGACTGATTCAACACACATGACCTTTGGTCACGGGAAATACGCTTGTCCTGGAAGATTCTTTGTTTCGAACGAAATTAAGATGATACTGGCGCATTTGCTTTTAAAATACGACTGGAAACATCCCAACGGCTGTGGAAGGCCTCAAAATTTCACAATTGATAGCGATATGTACCCAGATCGTAAAGCAAGACTAATGATGCGGAGGAGAACAGTGGAGGACACTGTTAGGGAAATGGTGCTATAGACTTGTATCCGCTGGATAGTTTGTCAATTCTTTAACCGAGACCCTAGGATCTCCTCGCTACACCAGTAAAAATGCTGTCTGGCGAGTACAGGGAAAGGTAGACAACCTAGAAGGCATAACTTCATTCATGATTTTTCATTACAATATTTGTTGTTGAATGTGATATACAGGCCCTATTCAGATCTAAAGAATTGTTGTTTATACAATCAAGGCTAGAATGGTTTGCAAGCACATCTGCGGGCTTCATACAACTGCGTACGGCACACCAGATAAGACCCCTCTAAAGCCTGTAATAAGCTCTTTTATATTGCAGTTACTGCTATGAATTCCAATATCTTAGATGCACAAAGATACAAGCGTTTAAAGGTAGTGTATTACTCTGATGGACAATCCCCACGGCAACCCCATATCGTGACACAAGCCCCGACCCAGACAAAATCTTGATAGCAGAGGTTGTAACCTACTTCGCAGTGTATTTCTACATCACCAATAAGGATCGCCCGCGAACAAGCGGGGTGGCATTGCAGATACCTAGGCAATGAGCTAAGAAGGACACTACGGCAACGCCTTAGGATAACACGCAGCGAACTTGACAGGGCTACCATACACTAACTCACCTAGTAAGTTTGTGCGCGACGCAGCAAAAGAGACTGTGTCTGCAAGTAGAAATTTGAGAGTCAAACCGATAGCGTAGTTTCTTGCACCTGTGTCTGACTGGGATTCAAAATAATGCGAAAATCCAGGTACAAGCAACCAGCATAGTCGCGTACTTCTGAAGGTTGCTCGGGATTGTCGCGCAATTCTGCCCTCAAGCGAAGAAAGAACACAGTCAAAAATTACAATCACCAGCTGTAAAGTTGTGATGGTGGCATCTACTATTGCCCAGAACAAAAGCCCATTCAATTATGACAATAACAGGCAAAAGCAGTGTTCGGACCGCGTTAGGGCAAGGGGCCTGCGCTGGAGATCAAATCAGTTCAAATTTTGTTTGAGTCTAATCTGTGTGCCCCTAGTACGAAAGTTTCTGTATCCTATCATAATTTAGCGGTATACTTCATTTCCGGCGCAAGTCTCCCACGATGTGGGCCAAAAACTCTGACGTTTAATCTACGTTATATACTATCACTCAAGGCTCTATAAAAGCTCTAAGTTTTGAGGTGGTCTTGTAACTGATTAAATCGCACCGCTTTTCCTACCTGAACATCTATTTATTCAAGATCAATAGATCAGTCTTGCTAGCTTCTAGATCGTTACGCAAATGGATACCGCGAGCTCTTATGACAGCATTATAGCAACGCCTATTGCTCTATTTGGCTGGCAGCCTTATTTAAAAGCCTTGATACTAGCTGCAATTGCTACTGTACTGTTTGCTTATGTTGAAAAATTCCAAAAATTCTGGTACTTTTCAAAACTTCCAGTATACAGAGGCCCGACAAGTCTGGCAAAGCAACGTTAAATCTACCGTACAGGGGCACAGAAGCTATATAGAGCTAGCTACAAGCTTGTAAGTCTCATCAGAACTCTTAGCCTGTGATTATCTAATCTACCTATAGTTTAAAGACTCAGTGTACCGCATGACAACGTCCGATGGTAGGCTATCTTGTACCCGACTTTGAACCCATGTTGTTAAAATACTTTAGGAAACCAAACAATCGTAATCCCGATAAAATTCCTGCCTGAACTTAGGAGACTTCCGGATAAAGTAGTCAGTTTTAACAAATCTGTTGAGAAGGTATGCTGATCATTGAGGAGTTTGGGTTCTAATAATTAATATGCTATAGGATATGGAGGCAAAATACACTAACTTAATGTGTGAACTTGACTTCCCAACTCACTGTATACGATCAGATCTTACATTCGCACTACGTATGTTAATCAATGAAATGATACGGCGCAGCCGGCTGATCCTACTACAGCTCAATTAAATTCTTCAATATGTATGAATACAGATGCGGCATTGCGAAAACATCTCCCTCCATGTACTGAATGGACTGATATCAATATCTATTCGTTGGTTATGAAAGTTATTGCTACTGTAGCAGGTAGTATTTTTGTTGGACCAGATCTCTCCTCCAAAGCTGAATACCTCGATATTGCATGCAATTATACTTTATGCATATCCAAGGCTGTTGAAGTTATTAAGAATATTAAACCCTGGGTTCGACCCTTTCTTGTTCATCGCTACCGGGAGATAAAAAGGTTGCGCGACCTAGAACAAAGGGCTGAAGGACTGCTAAAGCCAGTAATAGAGGAAAGAATTAAGGCTGAAAAGCATGATAAGAATTGGGAGAAGCCAGATGATATGCTCCAATGGCTCCTAGACCGGAAAGACGAGTACGGGATTACAACTACGCAACAGATTGTCAGAGCGCAACTTGTACTAGTTTTCGTATCGATCCACACTACGACAAATACAGTAACGAATATACTTTATACCTTGGCTGTAACTCCCGACTATATCAAACCGTTAAGAGAAGAAGTAATCCACTCAATAGATGAGAACAGTGGACAAATCACGCAGAGGACCTTACAGCAAATGATTAAGCTGGATAGTTATATGAAGGAAGTTTTTCGCCTGTATCCACCATCCTGTAGTAAGTCCTAGCTGTTAAGTCATATAATATACGTATTTACCAATTCTATCAGCTTCATTTACCCGTCGAGTACTCCAACCCTTTACCCTGTCGAACGGTCAGTACATTCCGAAAGGTGCTCTGATCGAGGTTCCTTCAGAACCAACTTATGCCGACTCACAATACTACCCCGAAAGCTCAACTTTCGACGGTTTCCGACATTACAAGCTTCGGATAGGAGATTCAGTGAATGGTCATGCTCGGCATCAGTTTGTGACCGTCAATGAGACAAATATTGGTTTTGGATATGGAAGACATGCATGCCCTGGTCGGTTCTTTGCTGCTAGCCAGATCAAACTGATTTTACTACGTCTGATCCTTGATTACGACCTAAGGATGCCCGGTGAGTCGAAATTAAGAGGGCTTGATGCGAGATATCAGAGCCTTGCTGTAACAAAGAACTTCTTCCCGGATCCAGAGAAACCTTTGTCGATCAAGAGGAAATAGAACGAGAAGAATTACACACGTACTGTTTGATGCCAACAGTCTCGCTATTTAAATCACTGTATTGCAAACCCTGTAGAGGAAACTGTAACAGATTATGATCTTGCTTTATCTTTTTGAGCATATATTCGGATGTACCGACCTAGGATACTTTACTTAGTTACGTAGCTGTCAAATAGATAATACAATACACTCATCATTCTCGCTACTTATCAGATTCTCTTCGATTATACAAGTGATGCAAGGTCTGTAAAATATAATGAGAATCTTAGAGGTACTGTGCAAGGAAGCGCGATCAATAGTCGGTCCGATATCCTAATTTTCATATCCTCCGGCAGCACAATTATTATAAAAGGGTAACAGTAGAAGCCATCTCACGACTGCAGACAAAAAATTCCAAAATTATAGTACAAGATTGAATCATCTTTAGTTGTAGGTTCACAATGAATCGTGTAGGATCCAAAAAGGGTATGTGTAAGTTTATCATGATTTTCATCGCTAAGAATCCACAGGCACAGCCGCGTTGAGTTCCTTCGATAATTTCTCTATCCCATCTTTTGCTGGAAAGCAACAAGTGACAGCCAGATATCAACGCAGGATACAACTCTGCTATACACTCCTCTCGGTCTTCGGAATGTATTTTTTCTGGGCGTCTGAGAACAATCGAGTAAGAGTGGCCGCACTCTCCTGCCTTTTCCCTGGCGCTGGTTTCCTCGCCGTTGGTGGAATTGCAGGAGTATTCGGCCTTCTTCTATCGGTCGCTTTCATCCCTCTTTCGCTATTTGCCTGGTTTGCCGCCGGCAGAGTGATCTTTTTGCCAATAAACTGGATTATTCCTGCTGTCATATCCACCGCTGTAGTCAGAGGACCGATTTGGGAACCTTCAGGAATTATAGTGTTGACGAACGCCTTTATCATAGTGGTATCATTCATCACTGCTGGCAACAAGCGCCATTCCCGTGCGGTGGACCTGCGAGAGAGCAGAAACTTGTTGCTTGGGGAAGAGGATGTCGCCTGGAGTACCCGAGTTTCAAAGGCTAGCGCTATCGAAAAGAGAGAATTATCGACAAGAGATCTGCGCATTCTGCAGCACTTCGTACAAATTGCTTATCAAGATATAGAAGACTGGTCTAACTACACTCATATCGATCAGTTTCAAACGGCAGCCTTGCGGTATCAAATATATAACCTCCAATATACCTTGGCCTTTGTTCAGAAGTTTTATATGCCTAACTTTCAAGGCTATATCAAAGAAGCACAAGCAAACCTAATAGATAAAAGTACAACAGAGGACGTAATGGGTTTTTGGAAGTGGGAATCACTATGGGGAAAATGCACGCTCGTAAGTTTGTGCATAATTCATAATCCTTTATCATTAATGACGAAATTGATCGTTTGATTGCAGAATTGGGATCCCGTCATACGCGACAATATCATGGTAACAGGATACATTCTCCTTTCCATGGCGCTGTACGAAAAACTGAACCATGACGACCGTTACAGCCAAAAAGGCTCACTCAAGTTTAAAATTACAAGAAGAGCACAATATCTTCACAGTTCTAAAACTGTATTTGACGCTCTAATCAAGAACTGGAAGCGATCTTCGTATTGTCTCTACCCGTGCGAAGTAGGTAGCCTTCTCAAACTGTATATTGACTTCAAACAAACAGCTAACACAATTACTAGCCAAGTTGGATCTATACTGCTTGTAATCTTATTGGAATGCAAGGTGCGGTGGCATACGAAACCTGTAAACACACTGGTCGTGTTGAACCATTGCTATCGGGCAACTACTATCGCGCATTCGAAGAAGAATTCACAAAACCAGACGGACGGGTTGTTGCAGCACGCTCTTCATTTAGTAAGTATTAAACTGCTCTTTCTTTTCGTGATCGTCATATGCTAATCGTGAGCCAGCTGGTTTCCCAGTGGCCGGTATTGGAGATGCCACAGGTCAAGCCTTTTTAGCACAAGCTTGTTCGCCGCTTATGCCCAACCTTGCACGCCGGCTATGGCTTCTCTCGTATAGTAATCATATCCGAAAGAGTGACGAAGGGAAGTATACACTCTTTGATCTTGATGCCGCAGACAAGATTGACATCGGTAATTACAAACCATGCGTAGGGTTCGCATATGCTTTATTCGCTCATTGCGCGGCTGAGTTTGGAGAAAGTGAATTGACAAAAGACTTACTCGATAACCTTGAAAACGAGATGAACCATATCACTATCGACTCTCCAACAGGTCAAGGCACCAAGACTATAGCAGGACTCTCGATGCCAGGATGTACAAATGTTTTCAAGGCTAGGATTCAAAGGTGTGGTGACTGGGCGGCGCTTATCAGCAGTCCGCTGGATGCGGTTGCATTAGCTGCACCGAAGCTAGACAGTGTGCCGTTTCCACAAATTATGGTGGCCAGGTGCCATGCGAAGGGCGACAACTGTATAAATTTCGTTCTGTGCGGGCCAGCTCAGTCGGAACTGTTCACGCTCGGTTTCAAGGATCTGAGTACCGGGAAAAGTTATCATCTTCTACTGGTAAACGACGGCCGAGAGACGGTAGTTTTCAATGATATTAAGCCTGATGCCAATAGATCAGCAAGGGTAACGGTAGAGGTAGCTGAACATAGTGAGTTTGAGCTACGTACAATCGTTTAATCAATAGTCATAAGGATTGAGGCCATGCCGCAGTGTCCTGGTCAGTGCAGCGGGTAAGCCTAGATTGAAATTTGTTAACTCGTTTTCTATCTTGAATATTTTCGTTCTGAACCTCATACGGGCTCCAGGTACACGCAGGTTGTGCGGCGAGATTGCAGGTATCTTAGCTAAAGGCTGGCTTCAAAGGTTGTGATTAAAACAGCCCCAGAGATGTGTTCCGAGGAGTGAACTGTTCCTCGGCCTTAGGAAGTAAGTTGTAGGCTAACTCTGCACTAAATAAGGCGCAGAAACCGGTGTCATTGCTAGTGATTTATTCCTTTCTGAAATAGGCGACGAACCGCTCGGGAACCTGAGCGCGCGCCCACTTTTATTGCGATTGCGATTTTTTCAACATAAATAAGCGAATTTGTTGCGCCTCGAGCAAGGCCTTGAAAATCTAACGCCACATCTCTATTCCTGTCGCTTTAATCTTAGAATCTGATTTGAACCTTTGGGGAATGTTTTAAGCTGGCTTTCTGATAGTGATTGCAATGGTTCAGGCTCTCTAATTCCCTCGAGCACGAAGAGCGGGACATTGCAAAGCGTAGTGCTAAGATGACGCAGGTAGTTGCCTTGTGTCCGTTCGATTTCAGTAACGAAATTTAAGTAATCCTTCTCACACAAGTCAAATAATCTGTCATTCGTTAGAAGCCGCATTCTAGCGCTTACTGACTCTTACATGACTCTTCCACTTGGATGCGTCCCTCTCTTCGATATCCATCACCAAGGCCAGCGCAAGGCCACTCTCGCTGAATTTATCTGCAAAAAGGGCAAGTCGACAACATATCCTCCTCATTGATGCGAACTTCCGCCTAGTATGTTCATGTCTTCCATCAGCTGTGGCTTCGTGCCTATTTTCTAGAATGGTCCGCATTAAAAAGTCTGTAACCTGAGCATCTTCAAGTCTTCGTGGGTTCCCAAGTCTTTCGGGATCTCTGTTTTGGTACGACCCAGTAGTTTCAACCTGGAATAAGGGGTCTGAAAGAATGCCGATTTTTGCTCTAGCATCTTGGTATAGTCTTAGGTAGTCATACCATTGCTGCAAAACCATGAACAAAATATCAAACTCCCGGGTTTTGATTCTCTCATATCTTTCTATAATGCCAGGTCTTTGAACTAATAGGGTAGGTAAACGTTTGCTCCCTTCGTGTAAAAGTCTTTTCAACCCAGCAAGACAGTCCCCATTGCCTATTCCTTGGATCAAGTTCAGTGCACGGGTTCTCCTATTATTTGTTTCACCACTTTGGGTAATGTTGACCAGCAGAGCGGGGTCGTTCCAAGGGAGACTCTCGTATCGAGATCCATAATTGTTGCATCGGGCAATTTCAGATCGTCGTAGCTCTTCACCGTTATCATTTCGCTCTGGGAAACACAATCCCATAGATTCTACTTCCAAGTTTTCCACTGTGCGTTTCCTTCGTTTCTTAACGCTACTTCGAGTAAGCTGAGTCTCCTTAGAGCGGTCGTTTTGTCCAAATCGATTAATTTGAACATTCTTTTCCATCAATAATTGTAGTGGCTCTAGGGACGAATGGGGCATTGCGATAGATAGCCCTATACGCTCTGCCCATCCTGCATGTTCCTGGCCTGACGCACTATGGTGCTGGCTGCGACCCAAGACAGGGTCGCACACTGATCCCCAGTTTGTATATCCTTGGCCTGACGCACCGTGGTGCTGGTTATGAGCCAATACGGGGTCGTAACCTAATGCCCATGTGGGATCAGGTATATCTAGATGCCTTGTAGTATCCTCTAGTCCTTCTAATATTGATATTTCTTCAAGGTTGGGGCCGAATCTATCCAATAGCTCTGGTGCAACCGAAGGTTCAGAGTCTGGCCATACCGGTGGAATTGATGAGATAGGACTTGTTGAAAGCGACTGGGTAGTATTTGGAGATGATAGTAACGACTGAGAGCGGTTTGCTGCGCATAAATTTACCATATCAATATACCGCTCCCATAATATTGGAACATCAGAGATGTCGACTTCCTCTATGTCGTTAATAATAATATCGGAAAGCCGACGCATAGATATATCGAAGCAACTCTTCTCCGCTCTCCTTGCAGCGTCTTGTATGTCGATAGTTTCCATAATTAACAAGATCCTCGAAAAAAAAGCCGGGGTGAGTGAGTGCATGAAGTGGCAACCTATCTATAACAACTCATAAGAGAGCTTTCCGTGGGCTGCTAGTCTGAAGTACTAAATTAGCGATCAATACTACTAAGGTAGTAGGCAAAAGTAAGTGTTCGGGCCGCCAAGAGCTCGCAGGGGAGGCCTGCACCGGAGATGTAATCGGTCAAAGTACCCAAGTACTTGTGGTTTCAAATTGTATAGTAACACATACTGTTTTATATAAGACTGATCTACTTACCCCTTGCAAAGATATTCTTCTATCTCGTAGTAGCTTAGTTATATACTTTATCTCTAGTGCAGGCCTCCCATGCTCATACGTGGCCTGAATACTACTCTTGCCTACTACCATAGTGAAAAAATTGCAAACCTTGTATCAAACCGACCCGCTAGCGGATTGCTCCGGCTCTAGCTCTAGAATTTAGCTAGTACTATTCCGTTGTGTGGAGGATGGTACTCGATTGAAACTTCAATTGTACGAACTACATTTTGGCGCCAGCAAATATAGTTACAAGTATTTTCAGATGATGAGATTCCAATTTATACACGCTCCGCACTCCTAACTTATATACTACTACAATTATCCCTTCTGCCCCAACTATTAGTAATGTGGGAAAGCTATCCGGGCACTTCAGCTACACCTTCGGCACCTGCACAGCACTTGATTAGCCTCATAACCTGTCGGTCCGATACCAGCTTTACCGCTTATTTATCTAGTACTAATTCCTGGGTTAGCATTTCCAAATTCCGGTCCGCTGGAAGCTTTCCTAAAAGTTATTATATCTGCTACTAGCTTAAGCTTCAAGCACTAGCTAGTAGAGCGAACTAATTAACTACAAAGATACGGGCGGAAAAGTCTCGATCTCAAAGGCTGCCCCTATCGAATGTACCCTGGACTAGGTAAAGGATAGGTCTAGATACCGTATATGGTAGGCACGTGTGGTTGAATGGTTGAATCCCCGTAGTGTAAACCCGGATTTTATCGAGCAGAATTTTCGAGATCATTGCAACCCAGTGCTACAATTAGTAGAAATTCATACTTTAAGCTTCAGGGATCCAACGACCTAACCCCGCGTACTTACTCCCCACCATCAGCTCCAACTGCACGCTCGGAAAATAACCCCCCGCCTCAACGAAACTCTTCTGGAAGTCACCCCACTACTTGAACATTGAAGGAGATTACGTAGTATCACAGGTAGGGGCAGAGAATCCGCGGCCTTAGTCAGCCTAGAAGATCTGCGTTTCTGCGGGGTGAAGCCTAGACAAGTAATTAGTATTCCGAGAGGACGTTGGTAAGAAGCTCAATTCCACCTTAATCGTAGCAATCGTAAGAGTAGTGTTTATATTGTGACAGCTCTCTCGCGCGTATACCAGTACAAGCCGCGCTATCCCTTCAGTCTATCCATGAAGTAATCGAATGGCCAGGCTGTCGTGGTGCAAATACCGTTCAAGTGAGCAGAACTTTAGAGTTCGGACTCTGCCTTTTTGCTCCGCAACACAGGCTAACCTGTTTACGTAGCTGTAGTAAGCAGGTTAGATCAAGAGCGTATCGTACTCTATTTTAAACAATTACTTAAATACAATAGATATCATTTGATAACAGATTTGTCAGATAGAAGGGCAGGAGATTTACACTTTTATCAAAAGTGCAATCTTCCTATCCTCTTGTTGTTGGATAAGATACGCAAACCGGAGATTGAGTATCCGGAGGATAGCCTTATTATGTTCTCCCTTGTTGATAGGACTAGCGTACTAATTGCGAGCTAAGCGAGCCAAACACTCTAGCTCAACAGTTGCGCAACTCTTGTAAAGGAGAGCAGTAGGATTATAGAACAAAGAAATTTGAGAAGGGATTAGACTAGCAAATAGGTAGGGGTTGCGTTGGGGTTGCGTTAGCTTGCGTCAGACCCTAACCCCTACCTAACCCCAACGTAGCGTTCCTACCACCCCTACCCTAATCCTACCGTAATAATCTATCAAAGTGGCCTCCAGCTTAGTAGGGGCTCTACAGATCGCGGGACAAGCTTAAATTAGCTGCGATAACGCGTCACATGGGGCTTAGTAACAAAATTACATTACAATAATTCTTACAAGTCTATCGCAACACTTAAGTATTACTTATTAATTTTAAAGATTTCGATTTTAGTCTATATATATATATCAATTTTTAGAGGGTTTTCAACTTTTTGATATTCCTTAGCGCTTACTAGCGTGCCGCTGGTAGAGCACTTGTAACCCACTTAACATTACTTTCCTCCTGGCACGTTTAGGTTTTGATTAGTAGCTAAGGGCTGTTCGGTGCGCTAGCTGTTTTTCAAATAGTTTATGCTGGAGCTGAGGGCGCCTTATTTTCCGCTACTAGCCTTATTAAATCGAGCTAGACAAAATTTTGGTGTGTTTGGTGCGGTAGTTTGTCTATTTATATTCTATCTTAGCAGTTTTTGTGACTGTCTTAACCTTATAGAGCCTCTAAGTACGCCCTACAACGCTAATCTTGCGTAAGTCGCTTGCGCTGCTCTTAGTAAGGCCTCTTGTCAGATTTGGTGCCGGATTTGACGTGCACACAACTGTGATAAAAGGATGATCGATTGAATTGAATTGAGTGGAGTGTAATTGATTGATTGCAGTGAGTTGATTGATTGTATTCTCGCTGATGCTCTCAGTTCTCATTGTCCTTCATTACCGACGCCTTTTCGGCTGCTCTATATAGTCATCCCTACCCAGTTCGCTAAGGTCTACTATCATAGATAGTGGAGATCGGATATTTCTGTTGGAGTGGTTCGGCTCCATGCCGTTCCTATCGTGTCGTGATAAATCGTGGTTCTCGCGATAGCTTGTTAGCATGTAATAGTCTAGGTCTATCGCTCGATTGCGCCATCGCCGGAATCGCTAACTTGCTTGGTCGCACATCTGACACACCCCTTCAGCTTAAGACCTGTATCAAGCTAGACTAAGATGTATATTATCAAGTTAAGCTTAGATTTCGTCGAGAGGAGCTTTGTGTAGTATCTAACGTCCTTCTATCTCTACTAGCCTAATCTAAGTAAAGAAGTGCTCTTATTTGTTAGCTAGGAGAACCTTTGCAAAGCCGTCAGCTACTATCTCTATTAATAAATGTTGCGAGATATGAGCTCAGGAATGAGTGGAAGATGATCATTGATTGAAGAGCTATCCGAGCTGAGCTACTTATATACAGTGGAGCAGCTCGAGCCGCTCGTGCGGCGAGCTTACTGCTGCGAGCTTACCTGAATTGTATAGAGCAGAGCTCTAACTTGCGACATAAGTCTATTCCATGCGCTGGTGGATTCTACCTTCGGTTAACTAGTCAATCGGCGATACCGCGGTGACATCGGGCGGTATTATCTGGGTATCAAATTACTGCTGAATCGGGTAAAATCTATGTATGGAGATGTAACTACAGTACTTCTGCTTGTTTGGCAACCTCTGTCAAGTGGTCTGGCTAATGTCAGGCTACGAGCCGGGCCAGAGCTGCGCGAGCGCCCGAGCCGAAGGGCCGAGGGCCCTTGGGCAACATATACTGTTCTACTTCGATAATCAACGTTGTTGATTATTCGCATGTGTTGTTTGCCGCAGTGGAGTAGAGCTGCGTTCTAACAATAGGAGATTTATACTTTTATTAAAAGTATAATCTTCTTATCCTCCTATTATTAGATAAGATACGTAAACTAGAGATCAAGTATCTAGTGGACAGCCTTATTAGGTTCTCCCTTATTACTAGGACTAGCGTATTAATTGCGAGCTGAGCGAGTCAAACGCTCTAGCTTAATAGTCGCGTAACCCTTACAGAGAGTAGTAGGATTACAGAACAAAGAAATTTGAGAAGGAATATCAAATAGAGCCTAAGAAACAGGATAAACGGAGCAATTAATCAATTCTATCCATCCGCTTGATCACATCAGTTATCGTGTGACCATCAAATCTAACAAGGTCAGGCTTCGGGGAAGGATTATATTCATGATTTTGGCTTCTTGTTCTCAGTATTCTCCCTTCAGGTATGTTTACTACTAGGAAATTACTTTTTAGCTTTGTAATAATGCCCTATATCAATTTACTTAGTTGCTCTGTACTAAATGTAATAGAATAGTCCTTAGAAGCGTCTATCCTCTATCTGATAGGAAGTAATAGTATAGTCTGTTTGCTAGACCTTTAGCTTAGAATCTATAGTAGATTATGGCTTATATGCAAGGAACCCTTTAAAGCGCAAGCTACTTAACTATTCCGAGGACGTCTTTAAGATTTGGTTCTTCTGGTGCCTTACAGTTCTTAGCCTCTACCATCTTTGAGTCCATTTTGATGGTTTGACTCATTGTCTGGGTATTATTATATTGAACTTTTATCGTCTGATTAGGTAACTTAGCATTGAACGCCGTAAGTAGTTTTCGATATAGGTATGTGCCTTCCTTAATTCGCTATGAGAAAGCACGCAATAAATTTGTCTACTAAACAGCTTGCTGATATAGCCTCGTATGGTCCTCCTATCGAGATTATTCCCTACAAAGGAGGCATCACTTGCCACTTTAAGACACTTATGTCCACAAAGTTCGAAATCTCTTGATTTAGTGCACTAGAGATAGAGTGCAATTTGACCTGCTGCCATATGGTGCTTAGTACCAGGGTCCATAAGGAATTGGGCTAGTTTTGAGGTTGCAAAAGCTATGTCTGGTCGAGTTTTGAGAGATGTGTGCATCAGAAACCCAATTTTGCCCTGGTATTTATAAAGTAACCAATTTCTTGCGGTTTGCGTTCGAGCTATTGGGGTGTTTTGTCGAATGTCTTTTTTGTTGGCTAGGAGCCCGTCTTTCCAATTGGTCCCGCTGTTGAGAAGAGATATCTTCTAGAGAAAATGGTCATTTGTTGGAATTATTTCAATACCTGACGCACACATCTGGCCGCTCTGTCAAGGTTAGTATGATGTTAGTGTGGAAAATCTTAAAATAAAAATACTCTGAAATTAATTTCTTATAGCAGCTGCCTTTGACTATAACGGCCTTGGGCAGGGGTACTGAATTAGAATCGTAGCGTTGGGCGAGCAACCATATTCGATCCAAATAACTTTTATCAAACATGGCATAATGCCATCGCTCTGGCTTTAGGAGCAAGATCGAGGATCTTTGTCACAAGGCAGTAGCACGATGAGGCTTCGTGATGGAGATGTCGATTTTTAGTCGGTGTCCAAAGACGTTTGGAAGGTAGGATAATCGTACTAAAAAGCGCTCGCTTGAAATGGAATCATGGATCTGTGATATACTCCCGAGCTTTGGGTCCCTCTACATGTTCTTTCTTCTCTTCCCTTTCTCATCCTAACCGCCATTGAACACAGCTATTTTGTCTTGGATGGCCATTCCACCGACACTCTAATCTGCCCCATCTCCAACAAGTCACGCAGATGTACATCAAGGATATGATCAACCCTAAATGCCATATCAAACGCTCAAAACCCCGCCTCACGTCAAAACACACACCATGAAACAAAAACTCGGTATACCCAATATATTGCTGTAGTATGTATATGTATGTATATGTACCTATGTATATGTATGTATATGTATGTATATGTACCTATTTATAATATAAAGAAAATCCATTCAATCTGCCTAACCCTCCTGGGGCCTGCACATCAAGTCTTAATAAGTCGTTTTCATGTCGTATCGTAACAATCTACCGGTTTCGGCGAATTGCGTTGCCCTTTGCAACAGGGGCTGCACCAGCTCCTGCGCCCGCGCCTTTGCCTTTCGCGGGAGGTGCGGCGCCGTTAGCTGGAGGTGGAGGAGGTGCAGCACCATCAGCTGGGGGTGGTGGTGGGGGAGCATCGCCAAGAGGAGGTGGAGGAGGAGCACCACTGCCAGCTGGTGGTGGTGGCAGAGGAGCATCGCCAGGAGGAGGTGGAGGGGGAGCACCACTTGGGGGTGGTGGTGGTGGAACTGCACCTCCAGGTGGAGGAGGAGGAGGAGGAGGAGGTGCGGTACCGTTACCAGGGGGAGGGGGCGGTGGAGGAGCACCTCCAGGTGGAGGAGGAGGAGGTGCGGTACCGTTACTAGGGGGAGGGGGCGGTGGAGGAGCACCAGCACCTGGAGGAGCAGGAGGGACTTCTCCTCCTTTGCCCTTCTTTCCCTTGCCTTTGCCCTTGGCATCAGGCGGCGGGGGCGGAGGCGCACCACCCTCAGGTGGAGGAGGTGGCGGTGCAGGAGCACCACTTGGAGGCGGTGGTGGTGGTGGTGGCACCGCGCCAGACGGAGCCGAAGGCAGCGTTGCATCTACAACATCGTCAGTAGCCAGTCCACATCCTCATGCTTCCCAATTAGGAATATCAAACCTACCCTGTCGAGGCACAACAAAGGCGTGTGGTGCAGCCACCGCCCCCTGCATGAGGGCCGCCGAGAAGGCGAGAATCAAAGTCGAGGATCTCATATTTGTTGACTGCGTTGATTGCTATCAATGTCAAATCGATGGCTGCTCGAGTGGATGAGTGCAGTCAAAGGTGTGCCTCGAGCACGTTTATATACTTCATCCTCCCCCGTTGTTCCAGCGGGACGGCAGACGTCAAGTCTCATCATAATCAGGCCAATACCTAAACTAGATGGACGCGGGCATACGTGTGGATCTGCGTTGATACCTAGTATCGTTATGCAATTTGATCAGCCTGGGCTGGTGTTCTGGCTTCTATCGTTAGAAGACGGACATGGGTTGGTGGGTTGGGCATCGTCGGTATCTCCCGCCCGTCCTGTCAACTCAGCCTTTGTAGTATGACATTGATTGCTATGATCTCACAGTCAACTGCCAAGACAGTGTGAAGGTAGCGGAGAGTTGTCCGTAGGTTTTCACGATCCAGCGGATCCCAGTTTGGTTCCATGTCGATGGAGGTTTTGGAACGAATTAAGCGTCCCGAAGCTTGCTATGCGGGGACGATCTCCAGGAACACGGTATACGACACGCGTTGCGCTTCAGATGCGAAGTCAAGATGGATCAACAGAACGGAACATCCGAAGTTGGAGAAAATTGATAGGACTGTATTGAGGCTATAGCTGAAGCACATAAGTTTCACATCCAAAATAGACCAAAATCCAAATCTGTCGCTATGCAAATGCTGAAGTCGAATGACTGTACTACTGTGGATAAAAAACGAAATACATTATGCCCCGGATTCATGCCGCGCCGAGAGCAACAAGACGTGTTTTGACGTCAGTGGGCCTTACAGCCTGATTTACGACCACGCTAGAAATAGCACCCATGCTAACAATCGACACATACCCTGGGGCGACTTCACACGCCAGCACTTCGATGCATTTCATCGCCTCCTCTTGCGAAATTGGAGATCGGATTGAGCCGCGCAGAGACTGGAGAAGAGTTTGTGTTGAGAAAGAAACACGCACGCCTGGCTTGCTGGCGCAGAGCAAAGAAAGAAGACGAAGGACTTCCGGTGCGCGTTGTAAAGCTGCCCTTCGTTGTAACTCCGCAGTTGTGGGAGCGGCGGGACCGCTCTTGGCAGCTTCTTGCTTGGCAAGAATGCGATCAAGTAGATTTGTTTTGCGAACGGCCGCGTACTCGGTGATCTTCGTCTGGGCCGGTGACACTTGTAGATTTTGTGCCGATGCGGGCTCATTCTCTTTGCCGATAGATGGCCGGGTCTTCTTCTGGGCACGACCTTGTTGCACACTTTCCTTGAACTCTCTTAGCCTCTTTCGTCCTTTTTCTTGTAGCGGCGCAAGGGTAGTGAGTGATGAGCAAATTGTAACATCGGCGAGCGGAAGCTGCGAAAGAAACTTTGGAATTGCGTCGTCGTCAAGCAGCGCCTCTAGGCACGGCTGATTGGCATGGGCCTTCTTCGGTCGTCCACGTCCTCTCTTTGGGGCTGCGATTGGGCGTGTTGCCAAGTGTTGCGATGTTCGCCATTGTGACCATAGATTATCCAATCCATCCTTGAACATGTTCTGAAGCCCCTCTTCATTAAGACGCGTCATGCCATTTATGAGCGGGCTGTCGTCCTTGATCTCCATGCAAATCTTGCCGCGACCGTAGTCGGACAGATAGTAGGGATTGTGCTGCCCAGAGGGGCTGTGGTCGAGAACGCCAATGAGGAGTCGGATATCATCATATGTAACCTGTCGATGGCGCCATACTTTGGTGGTCGACGCGGTCAGGTCTCGAAGATCGGCAGGCGTTGAAGTGCCGTTGTGTGCGTAATGCAGCGACAGCGCGGTGAGGAAGGATGAATGTAGCGCCAGGAGGTTGAGCAATTCTGCTGGCAGCTGACCAGGAGCAATAGCAGACATGGTGGTGATGGCGGCGCGGCTGGAAAAATGGATAGAGAGATGAGATAGAGAATCAATGCTGGGAAAGTAATGTGATGTGGTGTAATGTGGAGGCCGAGTCGAGGTTCGTGGTGTTTATGTGCCGAGGGGTGGGCAAATGGGAATGATTGAAACGCGCTCCTTCTTCCTTGGCGCGTTCGCGTTCGCGCCGCGTCCAGACCGCCAATCATGTCGCGCCATCCACCGTTCCAATATCATCTCTCAAACGAGCAAGCTTGGGCAGAGCCTATTCTCCTTTTATTCTCCTTTCGCTCACAAACGTCCGTCGACCAACCCTTCTTTAGTTTTTTTCATTATCGTGGGCCCAAGATGCGCCATTGTCACGATGACGAAGGTATTTGCGCATTCACGTGTCAATGCACCACATGCTGCTTTTCGGCCCACAATCGCACGGTCAACTTGAAAGCGGTATGAGAAGGTATCATGGATCGTATTAAGATAACAAGCTCAGCTCCCTTGTACCCCGGTGCTAAATAGCGCATGTAATTTTCAGCCCATGATCAAGCTAGCACCTATTTGCCGCCGAACCACGAGCCAAACCAGCTCTTTGACTTTTGTGTGTCCTCGAGGACCTTTTGGTCGAACTTGTTCGCCGCAGCATTGACTTCTTTGCCGGCACTGCTGAATTGCGCCTCGGCTTGCCGCTTTGCCTCCTCGTACTTCTTCTTTGCCTCTGCGCTATATTGATCGAACTTCTCTTCAGCCTTGTGCGCCTCCGTCCTGGCCTGGCTTGCCTACGTTAAGTCAGTAATGTCATTGCTATGGAGACCGTAATAAACGGACATATTGCTGGGCAGTTGAGCGTATCGCCTCGTACCCCTCCTCGCCAGCTTTCTTGGCCTCTTTGTCCTGGCCCGGGAAGTCACCCTTTATACGCCTAAGCGCATTGGCGGCATCGTCTGTGGTCGTCAGTCCAACCCAATTTGGTTGCTTTCTGGCCTCACGTACGCTCAGCTTTCTTCTCAGCAAGCTTTGGGTCTCCGCCAGCACTGTACAAATAGTAACCGATTCCACCAGCTGCGACAACTCCAAGTGTGGGAAGTACACGTCTGGACATTATGATTTGTAGAGGTTTTGGGAGAGGTTGAATGGGGTGGAGGGTGGTACGAGCTGGGTACGTATTGAATAAGTGGGTAAAGAGGGGAATCGCATGATGGATGGCAGCAGTGACGTAATGGCCTAGCTTGCGCACGGCCACCAACGCAGCGCGAACCAGATCTTCGACCTTGAAGCCTTGCCTGCACTTTCACAATGGTGCAGAGCCTGCCTTCACTCCTTTAAAGCGTTTGATTTCTTTCTAATTATTTCCGTTTATAGCAAGTTCATATTTCAGATTACATGCGCTGCTGCGACTTCCTTCTGTTTCGTATACCTTTGTTGGCTGCCCCTTTGTGACGCCTCGCGCAACGTCCTTGCCTGCGGAACACGTCGACTCCATGCTGCCACGATAACAACGGCGTGACGCCTACCACCCCAAAAGCTGCTGCCATAAACAACATGGCAGACCAACAAATACATCTTGTTGACCAGACCGAGGGCGACAACACGCCGGAAACACCAACAGACTCGCACATCGATATCCTCTACGAGAACCAGCGCGGCTGGTTCGTCTTTGGCATACCCCTCTTCTCATCCAAAGCATTATGGAATTTCAGGATTGACCCAGCGCCCTGGGTAGACTCGAAGTTCAAGCCCTCAGCCGTCAATATCACGAACGCACAAGTACCTGACCCGAGCTGGATGTGGGACTGGAAGAGCTGGTATGTGGATATGAGTTTGGATGTGGATGAGGAAGGATGGCAATACAGCCTGCTATTCAAGGGCTCGCCGTGGCACGGTAACCATCCATGGTTCCACAGCTTTGTGAGGAGAAGACGCTGGTTACGAAGGCGCGTCAAGCAAAAGTTGCCACCCAAGACCAAAGAGGCCATACGAGAGAGACTATTCGGCGACACATTTAGCGTTGGAACGACTCTAGCGAGGACGACCACGCTAGGTACTCTAAGCGTGCAGGCGAGCAATTCAACATCTGTCAATGACGAAGTCAAGGACATTGCCACGTTGATGAGCAAATTGAAGAAGGCGGCTATCGACCGAGAAAAGATTGTCGTTATTCACAAATTCATCGATGACGGAGGGGAGGAACTACACTACTTGGCTGAACAGGTACCAATGTCACCTCCAACCCTCTTGAACATAACTAACGTTCTTAGATACCGACAATCATGTCCATGCTCATCTTCCAGAATTCGCGCCGCCAGCTTCTCTCGACCCTCATGGATCGCTTCGATGCGGCCAAGTCACACCGTGAAGAACACCAGGAGTCGGGCAAGCCTGAGGGGGAAGTGGAGGAACGCAGGATCAACAACCTCATGAAGGCCATTGAGGCTGCAGATGCGGAGTGCAAGAAATTGGAGTATTGGAGCGACATTCGCAGATTAGCACAGGAAGGGAACGCAGGTAGTGCAACCGACACTCGGCACGGATGGGACGAAAAGTGGCAGGGCTTGGACGAGAGTGGGGTCAAGCACCCAGACAATTGATTTCGAATCTTGGAGTAAATGGCGTACTGTGGCGCCAGGCAAAGCGACATCCTTTCATTCGTACATGGCATCCATGGCAGGGCACTACTGGCGTTGTATAACATACAATAATACAAGGGCATGCAGCTTCTCATACACTTCGTACCTGTCGAATCCGAATCGGTCCCCTGATATCCTCCAATCTCTCCGCATTGAGCACCTCGCCTTTTTGCAGTATCTCCACTTCCCCGGCCTCTCTCTTCTCCCACATCACGTCGCGCACCACACCCATCGAAGCCCTCCAGTCGGCTGCGTTTAGCATTTCTAGTTCAGTGGCAGAGAATGCCCGGGCGATTTCGGAGGGACATATGGTTTTTGGATACTGTCTCGCGTTGAGCAAGCGTCCGGCATGCTGTAGAATGATTGACTTTTGGGAACTGTCCAGGCTTGTTTCTGCCATGACTCTTTCTGCTGGGAAGAAGGGTTGTCTCTGAACGTTGCATATCGACACAATGTCTTCGAAACACGACTTGGCAACGCAAATTCCCCTTTCAGGGGGTTTTGCCAATTCACTCTCGTAAACATGCTGCGCAATGGTATCTCCGGACCCGACAAATGGTTTCTAGATCTCCGCGTCAACCAAGATCGCCGACCAGGGTTCGATTGGGTTAGGCAATCCTTTGACGTCAGAGCGCCCAATCGGGTGGTTGCAGAAGCAAACCTCAACGCTTCAACCGCACCTGGCCGCAAGGAGAAAGACGGGTAAGGGGATCCGTTGGCCAGAAAGCCATCGGTGTGTTGCGACACTTGGCCCGTATCAGCATTGGTGATGCTGTCGCACACACCCCGCGCCGTCCGGGCGGTGCATGGTCGATCTTTTGTTTCGAACACAAACTCAAGACCCCGCGTATTTGACGTGATATCTGCATCCTGCACTCCTTCTCTCCTTCCTTCCACTCGGCTTCTAGCGGCTAGAACAACACCCGTCGGAGCTCGCCCTTTCCATCTATCCTGGAAATCCAATCTCAGAATGGCGTCCGAGGATCCTGAAAAGCAAAAGGCGGTCCGCAAGTACCTCCAGCAAAGCCATGATAGGATCTTTGAGAACAACAAGAAATGGGCGGAGGAGATGCAGAAGAAGAAGCCCGACTTCTTCACGGACCTGTCTGCAGGCCAATCGCCCGAGTACTTGTGGATTGGTGGGTCAATTGCAGTTCACCTTCACCACGAGCCACCACATCACATCACACCAACGCTGACCGTACAACCCAGGCTGCTCCGATTCCCGCATCCCCGCCGAAGCCATCACTGGCCTCGAGCCCGGCGAAATGTTCATCCACCGCAACATCGCCAACCTCGTCAACAACATCGACCTCAACGTCATGTCCGTCGTAAACTACGCCGTCCGCCACCTCAAAGTCAAGCACATCATCGTCTGCGGCCACTACGGCTGCGGCGGCGTCAAAGCCGCCATGACCCCGAAGGACATGGGCCTCCTGAACCCCTGGCTGCGTAACATCCGCGACGTATACCGCCTGCACCAAGACGAGCTCGACGGCATCGCCGACCCCAACACAAAGTACGACAGGTTGGTTGAACTCAATGTCTACGAGCAGTGTCGGAATATCATCAAGACGGCCGCGGTGCAGCAGTGCTGGGCTGAGAACGAGTTTCCGGTCGTGCATGGGTGGGTGTTTGGGTTTGGGGATGGGTTGTTGAAGGATCTCAAGTTTGATCATGAGGGGCAGTTGCATGAGATCCAGAAGATTTACGATCTTACCAAGGACTTTTAGGTTTCCGTGGAGAGTGTGAGATTAGCGAAGAGTTTGGCCTTGGGGGTGGGCGTGGTATTCAAGCGAGCGGGCGCCCCTCGCCAACTTTGCGCGCATATATTACGTCAACCTACAGTGGCTCAACGCCGCGTTACTCAATTAGCTTCAAATGAAGCAGATATCCAGTTTGCTATCTTTTCTATCGAATCAAATCAAATACAGGGCAATAACCTACAAAGTTGGTGGGGGCCGCCGCTCGCTTGCCATCTACGTTATATGAGGGTTTGGGTGTCTGAGGTATGATTAATTGTGTCGAGCTTTCAATCTTGTCTGATGCTAGTGGAGTACCTATGCAATCCCAAAACTTGAACACCCAAAGCCGATTATCATCCCGGTACCTACCTTTCCTACCATTCGTGCGTGTTATAGAGAGCATACAAGGAGAGAATACGCATCCGTTCTGCAAAAAAAAAAAAAAAAAAAAAAAAAAAAAAGTCCGATCTCGGCTAAGTCCGAATACGAGACGACGCCGGACCAAAACCGGTCGTAGCATAGACGGATTCCACTCTACCTTTCGCTGGGCAACCAGTAAAATTTAACGGAGACTAGATATCTCCATTATTAGATCCATAAACATTTGCGACGGTGCTGTGACGGGGACAGGATATTGCTGATGGCGACTCTAAGACGGAATTAAGTCGGATATGTGCAATAGGGCAACAATTGAGTAAGTATAAAGAGACAGAAGAGAAGGTTCATGTGTGCCAAACATCTTAGCACCCAAACCACAACCCAAGCACTCCATTGGAAAGTACTTTTTTCTACGCATTCCCTAAAATCACTGCATCAAGTCGTCGCAGAGTCGGGTCAATCCTTCTTTATCCCAATCATGTCTCGTTACGCTGAATCCCATAACGTCGCCAACCTACGCGGACCGGGCGATGCTCGACCAACTGCCCTTCAAGTCATTCAAGATGAAGGGCTACTTGGTAAACTGAATGACAAAGTGTTCCTCGTCACCGGCGTCTCCTCCGGCATAGGCATCGACACACTACGGGCCCTTCACGCCACAGGCGCCCACGTATACGGTACAGTCCGCACCCTATCCAAAGGCCAAGAAGTCGTCGACCAAATCCTCAAAGAGAACCATCCAGGCGGCGGCAAAATCTCCCTCCTCGAAATCGAGCTCTCCAGCTTCTCCAGCGTGCGCGCAGGCGCCGCATCCTTCCTGCAACAAAGCTCCGGAAAACTAAACGTCCTAGTTGCCAACGCAGGCATCATGGCGACACCATACGGCAAGACGACAGACGGCTTTGAGCAGCAATTCGCCACCAATTACCTCAGCCACTTCCTCCTCTTCCAACTCCTCAAGGACGCCATGCTCGCGTCCGCTACCCCGGAGTGGCCCAGCCGCTACGTCAGCGTCTCGAGTTCCGCACACACATACAGCCCCATCCGCTTCGACGACTATAATTTCGAAAAGACAGAGTACAAGCCCTGGGGCGCCTACGGGCAGTCCAAAGTAGCGAATATCTGGCTCGCAAACGCCATCGAGCGCCACTACGGCGCGCGCCATCTCCACGCCACGTCCCTGCACCCCGGCGGGATCCTAACGGGGCTGGGGAAGCACATAAAAGAGGAGGCGGATGCGATGCTGAACGATAAGGATGTTTTGCGCTTGTTGAAGAGTCCCGCGCAGGGGGCTGCGACGCAGGTTTATGCGGCGGTTGGGAGGGAGTGGGCAGATAAAGGCGGGAGGTATTTGGGTGGTTTGGTGGAGCAGCCGAGTTGGGCGGAGAGGGAGAAGGAAGAGGGGATGTTTGCCATGGCGAATGAGGGGTATGCGACGTGGGCGTATGATGAGGAAGGGGAGGAGAGGCTTTGGAGGGAGAGTTTTGGGATGGTGGGGTTGGTCGAGGAGTGATGTCGGACTTGGGCAGGAGACTGTAATTATCTCCGTGTTTCAAATGCTATGGCCCCTTGGGGTTAGTTAGAGACGGCTTGCCACGCATTGCTCTTGTAAGAATGGGGTGGTCTGCCTCATCTTGTTGCACCGAAAATGCCATGTGGTGACCTAAAAAAGGAGGTTATATCTTCAAGGGAGGAAGTAGGTGAGATGCTCGCTTACCCGGATTCCTTGAGCGCATTCTGGATCGTGTATAAGACACGCGAAAACCGTTCTGGGATGCTGTGTTGGATGACAGGGTTTGATGTTTGGCTGAGCGTTCGGCCCCCCGGCTATCGCCAAGCTCGGTCAACTTCTTCCTACCGGCTTATCCAGATTATTTTGGCCCCGGCATCAGGCAGCATCATGCAATCCATTAGGATGCAAGGCGTTTATTTGGCAACAAAGTTCATGGTATGCTGGAATGTAGTTTGTGTTCTGGCGGGCGCGTCGTGGGTGCTGTTCGGTTCTGCTCAGGATAGAACCAACCATCTACGAAGTACTTCTCATATCTTAGCCTTCACTCAAACGACACCACGGCACCAAAGGCTGAAATGTTCAAGACAAGGCCGCGTCCCGTTGAGGACGCCCAATGTAGGACTTCAGTGTTGCCGCCACAGCCCACGAATAGCATTCCCCGCTAGTTACATTAGCGTCGCCCGAGGCGTTCTCATACTCGATAATGACAGGTTTTTTTGCCTATTTGTGGCAGCACTACCAAAACGACCGGGGAGGGGGGGGGGGCAGTGTGCTCGCGTGCTTAATGAGGCTGCTAATTGACAGTTTGCGGGCGTTGTAAGCAGGGTGGCTTCTGGGCAGTGCTTGTGATTCGTGTATGCTGTTGTGCAATTTCCAGAGGGGCAGTGCCTCAGCCCGTGCAACAAAGTGCTTGGCCGCTGACATGTGCAGCTCAGCCCTAACAAACAATTCGTTCAGCTGCACAATCGCGGGCTCTCCGCACTATTTTCACCGTATTTGTTGCCTTACTTTCCCAAGTAGGTGACGAGTGGACGATTTCATTTTCCTAGTCCTTCCTACAGCGCAACCTGTCCGGTTTGTGATCGACACTACAGAAAACACCATGTCCCAGAGATAGCAACTTTACCCAGGAAACATTAGTGTACTCTTCCACTGCCAACCATGGCATTTCCAAATCCACACTATCCGGTGTCGCCTTTGGCGTCACCAGTGCCGCAGATAACACGGCCAGAGTATGCCTCTGTCCCCGAAAGGACAAGTGACGACTCGAATGATAATCGAAGAGACCAGCGGTCTAGATTTCAGGAGAACATGGACCCTGGACTCGGCATCCAGATGATACCAATGGCTTCACCAAAAACACCAGGCACGACACACTATCGATATGACTCAACACCCAAAGCCGGCCTCTTCTCTCCAGCATTGAGCTCGCCAGGACCAAGGCCACTGTACCAACGGACTCCAGATACGCTTTACTCATTCGGCTCTGGCATATCTCGATCGCGGACAGACCCAATGACAGAAAGGCTCATTGCTCATCGCGCAACCCAATCAGCGCGATGGCACATACATTGGCGCATCCCTGTTTTGATGGTATTTACTTTCCTCATGGGCATTGTGTTTGCGCTTTGTCAACACTTCCTCTACCGCATGCTTCATCACCGACGAATTGAGGATGAGGAGAAGAAGTTCCGCTGGGTACTGTACGGTCGTGCCCTCGCATATTGTGCGAAGGTAGCCTTTGGTGGATGCGTTATCCTAGTCTTTCGACAGCGCATATGGAGAGTGTTCCGAGACCGTGCCTTATCAGTAATTTCGATTGATCAATTCTTCGGTGCCACCGACGATCCAACAATCTTTGGTAATTGGGAGGCGGTATCTGCCGCACCTTTGGCTGTGGCCATTGCCCTGGTTATTTGGCTCATTCCTCTAGCGACTATCATCTTTTCTCCTGGTGCACTCACATTTGGTACCTTCTTATATGAGGAACAACTCAACCTCTCGGTCCCCACTATAGACTTCAGAGCCGAGACGGACAAGGAGTGGCGTTCTCCAGTAAAGCTACCTGATGGATCGAATAAGAGATCTGTCATGTACTACAATACAACAAGCCGCGACCCCAAAGCTCCAGGCATCTTCGATTGGTACGATCAGCCCTCTGCAGAGTTCAAAAGAATTGCATATTTACTCGCCTATAACAATATGAACCACCCAAACGTCAAGCAGAACGGCCGACAAGATGCTTGTGGAGGCGCATATAATTGCACATATCAGCAGACATTCACCGGCCCAGGGTACCAATGCATGGATGTTGCACGTGGTATAAACGACACTGGCCGGCTGAAGGAGTTCAACGCGCCATGGAACGACACCAGTTTTCTGGCCCCTACAGGTCCTTCAATCTACGATGGTAATGTAGAACTCGGCGACTATACGTGGCCACAGAATGCCACCTTTGAGAAAGGAGTAGGTGGTATCCCGGTGAACGGTATCATCCCAGATGATCTGGGTGTCTTCAAATCCGAGCCAGTACTGTGGATAGGTTATTCCATCAACACTACCGACAAACTAAAGCCAGACGACCCGCTTACCATAAACTGGACGCATCTCTATGAGCCTCGCATCATTCGGTGCGTTCATATGGAGACTGAGTATAATGTTATGTGGAACTGGACGGAGCCATTTTTCCACTCGATGGTGAAACGCAAGTACTTGAAACCCATTGTGGATACCAACATCACACTCTTCGCGAACGGAACTCAGGACTTGAGCATAGCGCCTTTCCCACTTGAGAACCAGATCAGTCCCCGTACCAATGTTTCACTTTACAAAAAAACAGCCGCATATCATGCAATCGGGCAAATGTTTCGCTCCTTCCTCAAAAAAAATGTTGACCTGGAACCTCCCCATCCTGGCCCCTCTTATCCCACAGTCTGGTCTGATATGACCAAAACACGACTAGTAGGGAAGAACAGCGAGCCAAAAGCAAATCTGTCCAAAGAAATCGAAGAATTTTACTCTGACATGGTCTTGTCCTTGTTTTCCGCACCAGAAATGCTTGTCATCAGCAACGACACGACCTTGGTCAAACGGTCACAACTCCAGTCGTCATTCGTATACCTACCACAGAAGCTATGGCAATGCTACGCGCCGGTTATATTCATCACCCTTCTCATTCTCGGCTTCGGGGCATTGACAATCTGGGAGGATGGTACTACGTTCTCAACTGGATTCTCTCGCATCCTAGTTACGACGCGGAACACGACGTTAGATGACATCAGTCGCGGCGCATGTCTCGGTAACGATCCATTCCCGATAGAGCTTATGAATACAAGACTGAAATTCGGTGCTCTGGTTGATAATGCAGAGGTCGAATATCTAGGTGGTGACGGATACCAAGGCGTCAGCCATTGCGCATTTGGTGTTGAATCAGAAGTTGGTCCGATCCGGAAAGGCATCCCATACGCTGGACTAAAGAAGCGCAATAAGAGACAAAAAGTGGAGATATCGGCGGATTGAAAACATGGCAAAGTGCATTCGCCAGTTTGAGAATATTACTCCAGTCATATTGCGCCACATCAACTTCTCAGCTTCTTCACTTCAATCGGTCCCCATGGTCCGCTTGAGCGTACAAGATCTCAAGCAAGTACACGTAAGCTCTATCTAGCTTGTGTACCTCTGCTAGTTCAGGCATGCCGCCGTAGTACTTCAGCTGTGGCTCCTAGCCTAGCTGCTGATGCACCTAGAATGGCGTTGTGGTCGCAAAAAGTCCAGATAATGTGTAGCTCCTATAATTCTGTGCCAGATACGTTACCTGATGAATGTTTGTATCATATGACGAATGTTCGCTTTGGAGTCACGATAGGAAGCTAGATACCCTTGAAGAGAAGTAGGCTGGCAGAGTTCAATTGGATGATCCCAAATACCTTTTGATCCAATCATCATGGGGAAAATGGGGTTTGTACATTTTCTTTTAATTAAGATATCCCATAGTGTATTATCTAATTGGTAATGTTCAGCATCAGTATTGAGGAGAACAACTCCCCTACTTTCCTAGTCGCCTGAGAGCTAAGCGAGATGGCGGAGTCGTGATTGGACGGGCCGATTTCGGCAGCCATACATAAGTACACCAACTGCATTGTCTTCTACTCTAGGTCAGGGTCGATAAAATTGTTTGAAAAACTAGAGTCGATCTCCCCACCTCAGACATGCTCCTCAGGCCAATACGAAGTCCTACGCGATCATTATACAACTCCACACGGGCAATATCGGTCCGGCAGTCGCTCCAGCTTCCCATATCACCTTGCCGAAACCGGCAAAACACATTTCCTAAATTTTCGACAGAACAGTCATTGACGAGTAGACGTACAATAACATCCTCGACTTCTCGTCTTCAACAGCTTGGCTCGACTGAATTTGACCGGATCTCAACATCCCCAAAAATGGCAGGCGACGATCATTACCTCACTTTGCAATGCCCGGATAAGGCAGGCATTGTGTATGCAGTCACAGGCCTGTTGGCGAAGGAGAATCTCACTATTCTGGACCTCCAGCAATTTTCCGATCCATATTCCAAGACTTTCTTCATGCGTGTCCATTTTGGTCACTCACCCGAACTTGCCGGTCTGGAGGCGAGTATGAAACAGCTCGCAGAAGAGATGAAGATGGACTACCAAATCCGGCGCGTAGACGCAAAGCCCAAGGTGCTCATCATGGTATCCAAGATCGGACACTGCCTCAACGACCTACTCTTCCGCGTCAAATCCGGTCAACTCAAGGTCGAAGTCCCGATCATTGTATCCAATCATCCCGAATTCGCTAAGCTAGCGAACAACAACGGCATCGAGTTCCACCACCTGCCAGTCACAAAGGACACCAAGGAACAGCAAGAGTCTCAAATTCTCGAACTCATTGCGAAGCACAATATTGAACTTGTTGTGCTGGCGCGCTACATGCAGGTTCTTTCGCCGCGTTTGTGCAAGGAAATGTCTGGCAAGATCATCAATATCCATCACTCTTTCTTGCCTAGCTTCAAGGGCGCAAAACCTTATCATCAGGCTTATGAACTTGGTGTCAAAATCATCGGCGCGACTGCGCATTTCGTTACTGCGGATCTGGACGAAGGCCCGATTATTGAGCAACGGGTCGCGAGGGTAGACCATGCGTTGAGTCCTAAGGAACTGGTGGAGGAGGGAACCAACGTGGAAAGCCAAGTCCTTGCTGCAGCTGTCAAGTGGTGGAGTGAGAAGCGTGTCTTCTTGAATGGCGTCAAGACCGTCGTGTTCAACTAGGTCACTCGATGGATGAGTATGCACCCGATCGTCGTATATCAACCTTGTATATAGGAAAAGCGTTTTAGAAAGAACTTCACATTTATTCTCCCATGAGCTGTCTGAATAATCACTTGGGACGCGAAATACGCTGGGGTTAGGGCGACCCCTTAGGACTGAGCAAACAGCATGCTTCACTTCATGATTCTTCCACACTTACTAAGAACGCAGGCACGTGTTAAGATCGTACAACTTGAAAGCAAACTCATCGCAATCACCGTCACAAACAGCCATTGATTGTAATATCATATGTCCAATTCTAACGCTCTATGGGCCGCCGGGGAAGCATTAAGAATCGGGCTTGGGCGACGGATTCACTGTATAAGAGAGGTCACAAATAGTGAGCCGATACAAGCCGCTAGGGATTACATCGTCCAAAAAGGGCGACTTATCTCTCGCATTATGCGTTTCGTACTGTCGAAGCTATCATACACGTACTCTCAGCACCGTATGGCATTCTGACTTGGTATCTCTTCCTGCTCTCGCTGTCGTGCTCTCAGTTGATTGGCTAATCTTCTTTCGATCGTATGCCAATATCTTGAGCTCGAAGGGAATACTGGCCTTTCTTCAATAATTAAATTCATCAAACTTTCTGAGCCAACCTCAATCGATGCGTCAATGTGCTATCTAGGCAACTTGCATCGCCATATAGCAATCGGGTGTGATCAAATTAGGTAGCAATCAACACACATCTCTTGGAGTATATAATTTGCCCATGAAACCCTTGGTAAAAGTAACCGATCTATTTCAATATATACATGCGCTCCCTTCATCGATTGAGGCGACTTATTCGCTCCAAACGGGTGAGTTGGGAGATGTGGACACAAAAAGCCGGGTGGGTCAGACGAATGAAATGGTGAGCGTGAATGTTGTGCCTCTGCAATATCATTATAGCGTAAGACATTATATAAACAAAGCAAGCAGTTAACTTGATTATATCAGGCATATTTATCTCTCACCCAACCCAATAGTTTCAACTGAAAGCGGGCTAGACTTGTTATTGTCATTTAATACTCAGGTCGGCGACAACGAAGAGGAAGCGTCGAACTTACGAGCGATGTCGAACATGGAAAACGCCTCGTGGATGCTAGAAGATGCAGGCCAACAAGTGTACACCATCACGGCTTCAGCAGTGCCAATCAGCGCTGATCCTGTTACCTCAACTGACGAATACGAATTCCTTTGTAGTTACAGCTGGAAGAAGACCCAGCAACCAACTATATACGTCCCTGGAATACCTCCTCAATATACGCCACCAATACTCCCAATAAAACTGGAAAAAGACCAAGGTCAATATTGGAGCGATCAACACGCATACCGCGTGCCGCGATATCATTTCGAGCCCATGTTTCAGGCTCTGGCCACTGTGAATCCCAGTATTCAATTTGATCACGTCGACATTGTGGCGAGACGCAATACCTTACAGACTTTATACAACTTCGTCTCTTTCCGCCGACAAGCCCCTTTCTGTGTCGACCTCGATGTCGTAGGTAACACATTATTCATCAACCGCCGAGTCAAGAACGCGAGGCCAGTATCCGACGAAGGATATGGGCATTCTTTCGAGACATCTTTCACAACCATCGACCCTGCGCTAGCCGATGCGGATGGACACCACCGGGTTATACGGTATACATTTGGCGGCTTGAACATGGTAGTGAGGCTTGAAGTTGATGCCTATATGAGTGAGAGTGAGAGCGACGGCACAGAGTTTGTAAAGCGATTTAATCACGTTTTCGATACCCCGACACGCGATACTACGGAGCTCAAGGATCGATTTCACGCCGCATTCAACACGGCGTCACAGAATGACGATGAGCTCGTAAGACAATTTCAAAAGCTTCTCAAAGTTCCGTCACGCAAGGGCGAGGCTCTTGTAGAGCGCAACAACTCTTTACATGTCACTAGTGAAACCGCACCCGATGCAGGAGTCTCTTACGAGGATTCGCCAGGCACAAAGGTCATCAGTGGAGGCACACTGATACCTCACAAGCAAACCCTCGAACTGAAATCCGGCAGCGACAAAGGAAGGGCTATGGAGCAAATGTGGTTTGGAAGGACCCCATATCTATGCCTGGGTAGGCATAAAAAAGGCGTTTTCCAATTCACAGAGGTAGTTCATATGAGGCGCGATGAGTTCCAGGCTTGGGAACAAACAAACCAGGATAAATTACGAAGACTCGCCGAGCTTCTCAAAGCTATCCGCAAAGCTCTCGTGGAGAGAACGAGTAACTGTACAGCGGTGTTGGTTTTGATGGAGAGGGATGGGCCACTGCAGATGTTTGAAACAAACAAGGTACATGGCGCTCTACCAAGGGAGATTGTGAGACGATTTTGTGATGAGTGGAAGTGATGGCTTTGGAACGCCCTGAAGGCAGTTTGTGGGAAAAGATATATATTCGGTGGCTCGGTGATATGCAGGGTTTCGAGCGCGGCCGGGTGTGATCTAGGTAGGACGATGAGACAACCCTATCATCAAGCATGGATAGGGCAACTTGCATTGCCATGGCGGGAATGGGAGGTGATGCTTAAACCCGGTAATACCTGGGTGTAACCTCGTATTGACTCAGAGCTACACTCTCGCCTTCGCCGACTCAGACAACGAGTCGCACGCTTGATAAAGCTGCATTTATGATATATATATATATATATATATATATATATATTTTTATGTGATTTCGATAATCTGAGTCATATCCGTTAAGTATGTATGGAGCATTTGCCTGGCTCATACTAAACACATCGTTCACAGACCACAGCCAAAAGTCTATAAAAGACTTATCGCGCCCGATTCTTTGTAAATAAATTCTTGATTAGTTATCTCGCTTGACAGCAAATCCCCACACTTTCCACATACAGTTCACACTCCATAATCTTAACCACTGACAATGCCGAAAGCCAAGTTTGGAGTCCAAGAGGCACCATTCCTACTGTCGCGCTTCGAATATACGCCAGCATGGAGTGACGTTGCTTGCGAAGGCTACACAAGCGACAAGTTCATTTCCCACCTACTCATAAGCAACCTGGAATGGCGTCATGAAAGGTGGGAAGATGGCTGGGTCTGGAGGCATGATACAATGGAGAATATGCAAGCTCGAAAGAAAGAACACATCGTGCCCGAAGAAGCACTCCCCCGGAGCCCAGATAATCCAGAAATACATCACATTAGGTCTTGGTGGGTCGATCCCGAGACTGGAAAATGTAGACAAGACAGGAGACGATGCGAACGCGACGATCCAAGTTGGGAGTGAGTAACATTTGCAAATGCATTAAGAAGGAATATTTTTATACTAAAATCGACAGTGTACGCTGCTTTTCTAGCCGAACGTGTCAATTCGGGATTCTTGTGTTGTAGTTCGGGAGGAAGTTATATGTCCAAGGAAGAACTCCGCGGTTACAAGGACAAAGTGGATATGGCTCTTTCAAAGATCGAGAACTCTGACGTTACGGTAGACAAAATTAATAATCTTAAACCATCAAAGGAGGTGTTGGAGGCAGAGAGAAGATACAAGCGGGGGGGGGGGCCTTTCGAAGAGGAAAGGCGGCGAAGAGGGACACAAAATGTGCTGTACCTTGAGGTAGGCATGGGAGTATGAACAGTAAATAGCAATTCACATTTTTATAACTTCGATAGCGAATAACTCGCTGCATGCAATAACTATAACGGAAATTGCTTGGACGCCGCTAGGCCGTCTTTAATACAGCCACGCTACTTTTCCGGATTATTGCCTGCAAAAAAATACCATCAAGACATGGCCCTACCGCTACCAAACTATGCCACAGGCACGTGGCGGGTCATGTACAAAATATCATGGGGTCGCGGCACGAACGACGGCTTCATCGTTTCGGCACTTGGCACAATCGCATGGCATGAAGATCACGGTGCTGCACATGGATGGATCTCATAGAGATATTGAGCTCAGTGCTCAGAAATCGACGGATGTGCTGGCCGAGTACATGCCGCATGTTATGAGAGGAAGTTAGAATGCGTGCTCTACGGCGTTCCCTAGGCGGTTTGAACAGACAAAGTTGAAACCATATCTCTGCACCCTTTTTTTTCCTTCCTCGTTTTCCTTCATGCATACCGAGTTTAAGCACATTGAATGAATAGCTTACGTTCACATTCAAGCGATCATATATTTCGCTTAAATGAGTCTTGGTGCGTGCATATGTATGATGTACACTCTGCTCACCCGCAGGACTACCCATCTCTATTCAACCTCAACCACCCTGCCCAAAAAAGTCCAAATGAACACTCCATTCGAACCAAAACCCATCGTCCATCTAACCAATCTCAACAAAAAAATGCAGGGGTATCCAACTAAATCCGATTCAATCCCTCAAACGCCAAACACAAACCACAAAACCAGAACGACAATCCTTCAATCCCTCCCCATTAAACTAACATCCCCAAACCCAACCCTCCCTTTCCTCGTCCTCCTCCCAACCCCACCCCTCCCCGCCACAGAAGCACTAAACCCGCCATCCCTCAACCTCGCCTGAAAACTCGTCATGCCCTCACTCGCACCATCTCCAGCAAAGATTCCGTGGCGCGCCGGTGGCGCACTCATAGCGCCTCGCACAGGACTCAGCACGCGTCCAATTTTTTCGGGAGAAGCGAGGAGTTCGGGTCGTTTTGCGCGCGCGACGCTGCGTTTGCTGGGTGTTTTGAGGTAGCCTGGTTTGCCGGTTGGTGGGGGCGGCATGGGGGTGCCGGACCAGAATGTTGAGGGGTCTGCGAGGTCGCGGTCAAGGGCTGCTGCGAATGCTGGGTCGAGAATGGAATCTTCTGGGATGGTTTGCGGTGGGGGGCGGAGGGCTGAGTGTGATTGTGGGTATGTGTTTGGACGGGCTGGGGTGGGGCGGAGGATGGAGCGGGGGGGATGTGGGCGGGGTTGGGTTGGGATGGTGCGTTGGTGGTCTGGGGTGATACTGAGGGAGAGGTCGAGGTCGTCGTTGAGACCAAGGGTATTTTCATCGAATGCGGAAAATGCTTCGAGATGGCGTGTCTCGTCGCCTGTAACACCGAAACCTCCGTCATCTTGTTCAACTTCAGTTGGTCGCTTGTTGTCCCCTCTTCTACCACGATCGTCGTCATCTCGTGCACTCAGTCTTAACCTCCTGGTTGGTGTTGGGCTCACCGGCCGATTAGCAAGTCGTTCGTTTACTTGCTCTGCCCAAAAGCGCAACATTGCACGGACATGCTTCTCAAAGTTTCTTCCATATAGCGCCCTCGCGTTCTCGTCCTGTCTTTGAATATTCCAAAGGCGCCAACCCACTTTCTTCAGCGCCGAGGTGGCTGCAAGCTCAGTGCTTTCCTGTCTCAGAGCAATAGCTTGAGATTCCATGACTTGAAATGCTTCCATGCGCTCAGCCCAAATGCGGAGGTAGCGGGATTCGATTTTAAAGGTGTACACGTTAGTAGCTTGGGCGTCTTGCTGGCGAAGAATGATTGTTTGGTCGTGCCACTTGTGAAGTAGTGATCCACTATCTCGCAGAGTTCGATTTTCAAGCATTTCATTAGCCTGTTGGTCGAGGAGCGTGACATCATTTGACTTGTCGCGCCAGTTGGCAAATAGGCGCCGCACGAGATTTGTTTTGGTCATTCTCCGGATATGCGTATACATATCACGTCTACGATTCCGACGTGCAAGCTGTGTGGCCTGTCCCCACGTCTTCAGCGTAGACTTACTCAAGACGTAGAAGCGTGCGTCACCCGCCCAGCTGTTGAGCTGCTGGAAATGTGCATGCCGCTCCTTCAGCTTATCAAAGATACGCTGCTTAACCCTCTGGTTTAACTCTGCAGCAACAGCAAACTCCTCTGCTGATTTCCCAGCCGCCACAATTTCCAAGCGGCGTATGCAAGTTTGCAGAAGCTGCCGGCGCTTGAACTGAGCGAACTTTCTCTCGGCATTTTCAAGGGTATTCCCCCGCTGATTAGTCTTGGTGACCCAGGTGAGAAAAATTGACTCTTTTTGCTGTCGATGATGGACGCGTTGGAAGAGAGATACCCTCGAAGCCAATGTCCATCTGTAGAGGTTTTCCACAATTATACGGTCGTTGATACGGTCCTGGAGGGCTGTGATACGTAGCCGGTCATTCCATGCTGTATATGTATTGCGCAGGATGCGCATTCGATCCACGGTACGAGCTTGTCGGGATAGCTGAGAGGTTTGTCGCCAATTCTGAAACGCTGCTCCGACAACGCGGCGATTCCTTTTTTCCTGGAACTGTACAAGTAGTGGTGCCAGCTGTGCTTGTTTGCGGATCGCGCCCAAAGCGAAAGATAGCAAAGCTGTTCGCTTTAAGTTTTCGGCCTGCGGACCGAGTGCTTGAGCACTTGTCGTCCTCTCTTGCCATTGCTTGAATGTCTTTCTCAACACGCCCCTTTCCCACCGGTCGACTGCCCATTCCTGTCTCTCCCGCAACACCGTGGCGATCTCGTGCATTTTCCTTATCGCAATCTGCCGCATTCGGTCGTTGCGCCATGCTGGCGCAGCAATAGCACAGAACTTGAAGAACCATTCTCGATAAACACGATGAACAAGGTTCTCTTCATAAAACTGCACGGCGAACTCACCCTTCTCCACCACCGTAACAGCGCGAGTACGCCATTGCCGCAAAAATTTGGCCAAGATAAAGTGCTGAGTCTTGAGCTCGTTGACGGCCGTAATCTCACGCCAGCCGTTGAAGAACCTGGTGCGTAATATATGACGTCGTGCTACCGACGTACGTTGGGCTTCGTCTTCCGCACTCTTCGCCCAGTGCGTAAAGGCTTTGGTCAGTAAGAAGATATTCCGAGCCCTATCTGCGCGCTCTTCTAGACGCGCAAAGAATCGTTCTGTCTCTCGGCCTGACCGTTTCAAGCGCGCAGTGTCATGAAGTTGCTCGAACGATAATTTCAGCAGTATTTTACGATCAAAAGCAATTGCCAATTTCTCCATATCATCGCGGACGGACAGCAGTTGCTGTGTGCGATTACGCCATGTTTGTATGCAGTCTCTTGTCACCCGGTGCAGCCGCTGCTCTTCGAATATCGCAGCATCGTCAAGCAGCCGTGTGTCGGACGGTTGGAAAGGCTCAGGAACATATTCCTGGTACGGATGTGACGAGTCTCTAGAATTATCTGGTATTGGCGCGTTAATTCCAGGTACTTGTACATGGGAAAGGTCGAGGCTCGTGGTGCGATCGGTGGCCTCGCTGTCATCTGCGTCGTAATCGCCAGCACGCGAAGTCCCTGTGCGGCCACCTCTGTGTATTCGGAAACTGTTGCGGCTGGACACAGAGGCGCGCCTCTTCTGTCTCGGCTGGGGTTGTCCAGAGGGTACTCGGCGACGCGCATAACCGTTCACCCGGTTACGCATGGGTAGTTGTGCCTGCTGGTAAGAAAACGCCCCGGTTTCCGACTGGACACGCCGTTGACTCCTCCGGTCGATGTGCCCGTCTGGTGCGGATCCACTCGACCCTCTCCTGGAGCGCATAGGTAGATCCCCATAATCTGTTCCCGCAACCTTATCTGCCGTGCCGTCAAAGAAGCTGTCAAAGCTGTTTCTCCGCGAGTGTCTCCCAAGCGCTGCGACCGCACCATTACGCGTCGCATCACGCGTTCTCTCCAAATTCGTTGTGACTTCAACTCCCTCGCCCTCTTTATCGACCTCGATCTGGATCCCCATGTCTCCTAAGACGCGTTCGAAGCGCTGTACTAACCCCTCATCCCGCTGCCTATTCTCCTGCATGCGGAACAGGAAGCGGTGGAGAATCGCATCGTCACTGGGCTGCAAACCCCGGTCGGCAAGGACTTGCTCGTAGGCCTTGAAAAGCGCGCTGGACGCTCCGTGGACGCCGCTGGAGGAGGATCGCGCACTTCGGGTGGCATAAGACGTCTGCGCTTCGTTTTGCGCACGCCTTACTATCTCGTAAAGCGTTTCAATAACTGAGTCCTTGTCAACAAGATTGCAAAAAAAAAAAAAAAAAAAAAAAATTCCTTGAAATATTTACGCACCTCCATCAGTCAACTCGTCCTTCAACAGATCATTCGTGTCATCGCCATTAGGGCTCATGGGGGATAGCATTCGTGCACGCGACTCTGTCGTCTCCGGCGCGTTCGCGACAACATGGGCGTAGGCGGTTGAAATCGTGTGGAGAGAATTCGCCAAAATGCGGAGCGTGCAAGTATGGCGGTGACAGCGCGCAAGTATTAAGCATTACCAACTAAGAAGAGTAGCGATGAAAGACTGTGAGGGGGGACGCGCTTTGTTCGGGGTGGTTGGTTGTCAGTGAACGTGGTGTTTAGTGCCAAGATGTCTGTGCGCGTGACTGACCTCATTGTTCAGACGAGACTACCCAGACATGGCAGAATGAGACTCCAAAACTGTAATCAATCGTTAGTAAAGGAGGGGGTAACAGGTCAATATTTTCGGTTTCCTGGGCTTCGGGCCTCTGATTTTCAAAATGCCCGCTCGCACAAGACCAATTGACAAGCTCGCCACAGCCGCAGCGAAATGCTCTAAAGAGGCATGTACGCCACATCAGATTGACTCAACTTTTATGCTGATACACCACCAGAGTTCCATCTACGGCAAGTGTATATTTGCAGATTACAACAACGTGCACAAGGACAAATGTGCCACAGAATTCATGAAGTTGAAAGAATGCTACCTCGTACAAGCCACACCAATCCATCCACGTGCAACAAAAATCTCTAACCCGTCACTAGAAAGCGTGCAAGCAACGATAATACACAAAGTATTAGTGTACCGATGAGCATAATACATGAGAGCATAAGACGGCGTTAATAGCGCATGGCTCACGACCTCAATTCATCCTCATCCTTACATTGCATAGCATTGTCACATCTACCTGTCACATCCATTTGAAAATCAGAGACTCACTAACACTTCACCTTTTCATCAGCTACTCACAGCTTCACCAACCTCAACAAAAATGTAGCCTTATGCAATTCCTGCTCCTCCTCCAAGATAACCGTCTCGTTCCCATTTTCAGGGATCTTGCCCTCCATCTCCGTAATAACATGCTTGTCTACATTCCGTCGAAGCGCCTTCTCGAACAACGCGCCCTGGTTCTCAAACGCAGCTTCAACACCCACGTTCTCTGGATCGCTTAGTAGACGGTATTCCATGCCTATATCGTCCGTTGGGACGAGATTGGCTTTCTTGCGCAGATCTTGCACACGACGAATGATTTCGCGTGCAAGGCCTTCTTGTTCTAGCTCGGGGTATGAAGCCACGTCGAGGATGATGAGGACATCGTTATCAGTGTTGAACTCTCGGTCTTTGCTGGCTTCGTCCTTGGCTAGGCTGCGCCTTACCATTAGGTCTTCGGCCCCAACTTTGATGCCGTCAACTAGAAGTTCTCCATTCTTGAGGAAGTCCTTAATCTCTTGGCTTGTGAGGTTTGGTAACGCCTTCTTGACCTTGATCGCGTCTTTCTTCAGCTTCTTGCCAAGGACCGAGAAATCGGCGGATGCGGAGTATTGCACTTTGTATTTTTCCTCGTCGCTTGAGAGTACTAGATCTCGGATGTTGAGTTCGTCGCAAATGTAATTCTCCAGTGACTTGACATCGTCTAGATATTGTTGCTCAGGGTGAATGACGACTAGTGACTTCAGAGGTATCTTGAGACCCTTGTTCGCGCGATCTCGGCAGATACGTCCAAGCTCAATGACTGATTGCATGCGCTTTACCTGGCGTTCGACAACTTCATCAAATAACTCCTCGCGGACTTCGGGGAAGGGTAGGAAATGTATGCTGCGATTATCTTCGGCGTGGAGCTCTTTGGGGATGTGAGGGAGAAGACGGAGGTAAATGTTGTCTGTGATGAACGGGGTGAATGGGGCGAGGCCGCGGCAGAGGGTATACAGGACTTCGAATAGAGTGTTGAGGGCGTGTTTTGTGTCGTCGAGGCCATGCTCGCCCTTTAACCGACGTCGATTGAATCGGATGTACCAGTTCGTTGTGTTGTCGATGAGCTCAAGTAATCGCGGGACGACAGTGTATAATCTGTAAGCACCCATCTCAGTGTTCACAAACTTGAGTAGTGACTGGCATGATGCCAGAATCCACCGATCCAAAATGTTGGTGTTGGTCTTCTCCGCTGCCGGATCGAAAACAAACTGCAAATCAGCAACTTTCTTTAACAGGGTTGCTTGTTGCTCGAAAAACTGGTAGCTGTTCCAGAGTGGCAAAAGAACTTTGGATACAATCTCCTTCACACCTGCCTCCTTGAAACGAAGGGTTTCAGCGCGCACAACCGGTGAGTTGATGAGATATAATCGCAAAGCATCCGAGCCGTAACTGTTCATGATGAGAGTAGGATCAGGGTAGTTCTTCAGACGTTTTGACATCTTCTTGCCATCTTCAGCAAGTACAATACCATTGACAACGCAGTTCTTGAATGGCAGCTTGCCAAAAAGATGTGTCCCGAGCACGGTCAGTGTGTAAAACCAACCACGAGTTTGGTCTAGGCCCTCTGCGATGAAATCACCCGGGAAGGACTTCTCAAACTTCTCAACGTTTTCAAATGGGTAGTGGGCACTGGCGTAAGGCATCGATCCAGACTCGAACCAGCAGTCAAAGACTTCTGGGGTCCTTCGCAGCACCCCCCTGCCTTGCTGGCTTGGGATTGTGATCTCGTCAATCTTGTCTCGGTGAATGTCTGTGAGTTCGCCTTCGTATCCACTCAGCTTCTTCAGTTCCTCAACGCTGCCAACACAGACCATTTCTTTGCCATCGCTACTGACCCAAAGTGGAAGAGGAGTACCCCAGAAGCGATTTCTCGATACTGCCCAATCTGGCGAATTTGAGATCCAGTTCGCAAATCGCTTTTCTTTGACGAACGAGGGGACCCAGTGTGAACTTGCAATGTTTTCGAGCATCTGTGGCACAATTTCTTGGATCTTGATGAAGTAGGAAGGCACGGCCCGGTAAATAAGTGGGGTATCTGATCGCCAACAGAAAGGGTAGCTATGGGTGATTTGTGAGTCTACAATGAGTCGTCCGGTGCCCTTTAGGTACTTGATGATGGCTTTGTCGGCAGCCTTGACATGCTGGCCCTCGAAGTCGCGAACAACTGATGTAAAGCAGCCAGCGTCATCGACGGGATTCGGTGGTGGACGTGTATCGCTAATAACGCCGTGTGCGAGTGACACCCTGTAATCCTCCTCTCCGTATGCGGGCGCTTGGTGAACGATGCCAACACCGCTCTCTGCCGTTACGTAACCATCATTGAGGACCTTGAAGCCAAAATCTTTGAACTCTTCGTACATATAATCGAATAGAGGCTCGTATTTCCATCCCAAAATATCCTTGCCCTTGAGTTTCTGCACGATCTTGAACTTGGCCTTCTTGGTGTCCTTGTATACTGTTCGCAACAGCGCTTCGAGGAGAATATAGTGCTTGCCCGAGGCCTCGTCGAGGATCTTGATGTATTCAAAGTCGGCGTGTGCGCAGAGACCGATGTTGGAGGGTAGAGTCCACGGTGTTGTTGTCCTAGATAGAGTGAGTCACGCGCTCTTTCAGGACATACCACAAACTCACCATGCCAATAGAAGAGTATTGGGATCCTCAACAAGTGGGAACGAGACGACTACTGCTGGGTCTTGGACGTCCTTGTAGTTTTGCGAGGCCTCGAAGTTGCTGAGCGGGGTGGCCAGGGCGGTGCTGTAAGGCATCACCTTGAAACCGCGGTATACAGCGCCCTTGTCGAACAGGCGCTTGAAAACCCACCATTCCGACTCCATGAAGTTAGTATCCATGGTTTTGTAGTCATTGTCGAAGTCGATCCAGCGTCCCAGGCGGTCAATGGTGGCTCTCCATTCGGTCGCATAACGCATGACAATAGCTCTACACTTCTCGTTGTATGTTGCAATGCCCAGCTCACGCACAGCATCGCGACCAGACATGCCCAACCCCTTGTCTATTTCGTACTCGATAGGTACGCCGTGGGTGTCCCAACCGAACCGGCGCTCGACATAGCGACCTTTCATAGACCAGTAGCGGGGAATAATGTCCTTGATAGTCGAGGCCAGAAGATGGCCATAGTGAGGCATGCCGGTAGCGAAAGGCGGGCCATCGTAGAAGGTGTATGGCTGTTTCCCTTTGGACTGTAGACCATTTATTCAGTTCTGTGACCACCAACGCGTGCCTGCATTCAAGCAGAAGTAGCTCGACACGTACCAGCTCAACCTGCCTCAAGAATGCATCAATCTCTTTCCAGCGCGCAAGGATGCGCTGCTCTTCCTTTGGGAAGTCGATGGACATGGTGGGCGTGTCTGTTGCGCAAAATCGACCCAAGGCGGGGGCATGCTTTTTCTATGTTTGCACCTCTGACTCCCCGCAACACCAGCCTACCTGACTCATCTATCGATAAGCTCTAATTAGCAACGCCACAACTACGCCCTATGAAGGACATGTATTCGATTGCTTTGCATCCAATCATTCTTCGTATTACTTAGTATGGAATAGTTACATGTCAAAAGATATTATCCGCCTGCCAGTTTTATCCCTTAGTCTTATGATACGGATTATTTACCCAATCAGTCTCACAGTGGAATGCCCCGGCCACCAAGCATATATTCTATGTTCTGAAGTTATGCAATAATTTTGGTACATAGAATCTACTGGCACTAGTACAATATAACCACGCAAATGTTGATTTTTTTTTCCTTTTTTTTTCAAGTATAATCCCCAAGGCGAAATATCAACTCACACTATTGATTTACCCGCTTGACCACATCGACACCCGCATATTCATTCTCTTGGTGACGCTCAGTTCCGCACCAAATCCACGTTCGGTTGACAAAATCACGCTCGGGTATTGCCAGACGCTATCAACATGCACAACACAGCCCCTTCATCCCAGCCGTAAAGTTATCCTATTCGCATTTGCATTCATCAAAAGCCCATGCCGATCGTACAACAGAGCAACTCGTTCCCAATACTCGCCTCTATCACGCACCAAAAGTAAAAGATTAAATCCTGCCCTCGATCTATTATGGTATTGGAACTGGATGGCGAGAAAAGAGGATGGTGGCAACAACGTCTTCGTCATCTCGCTTCCGTCTGCAGGTGGAATAGTAGTAAAATTGGTGAGACTAATGGGTTTGTTGCCATGAAGAGACTCGAGGTTTATTGAACGACATGCACCATCCTCGCAATCAGGTTCTTCGCTGCTGTCATTTGCAAGTCAGATTACCATGGCGTCCAGATGAATGAAGCGGCTAAGCTGGCCTGCAGCATCCGCCTGACTGACAGATTTGCTGTCACCATTGAGCCCCGCATATCGCGCCTGATATCCCCCCCATGCCAAACGCAAGCCTGAATTCAGCTCAACCGTAACCCACTTAGAGCCCTGCTCCAACGGCACAGAAATCGGCTTCAGGTCCAATCTCCAGCCGATCCAGGTGATCGCACCAGACCAGCCGGCCCACGACCAGGTTGGAAACCCTTCACGAGGGGACACTGTGTCTACGGCGAACCAGCATAGGCTTTCCCCGAATGTTATAAGATGTTTGCGCGGCAGTGCGTTGCTGGAGACGGGTTTTCCAGGTGAGAGTGGGAGGCCCCAAAGGTGCCGGATGCCCCTTTCGTGTCCGTAATAAGTCAAGATACCGCGCAATGCGTTGATGGCGTTAGATGGAAATGTCAAATCGCTTCATGCGTACTCCTTTATACATTCGTAGATGTTGCCCGAGTACGTAGGACATGTGACTTGGGAGTATATTCAAGGATCTAGGACACGCGTCTCGACCGGAGCGCGCGTGGTCAATTCGCTTTCTACCAAATTGCTTGACTCGAAGTACACTTGACGATCGGTAAAGAACAGCCGTTGCTGTGCTAAAATCGACTCTTGATAGGTCCAGGCCTGAAGTCAGTTAGTTCTCCGTGAAGGCAGTTGTTCGTGTCCTAGCGTACCCTCGTGGCCCAGGTGCTGGAATATATGTCCTGAACGGTAGGAATCATTTGCAAGTTCCCGAGGCATCCAATTGGGAAAAAATGACATATTGCCCGAGGTTTTGAAACACCTGGAAGGCCGTAGTCTGGACCGGTGCCAGCGCACGCAATAAGTGTTAGCGATGACCCGCGGTAGATGTCGTCCATTTGATGAATCTGTCGGGCCCGTGACTGATGGTCTTTCTGTGGAACACAATATCTGTCAATCCAAAGGTATCTATACTGGAGCGATTTACAAACGCTAATACTGTCTTCAATAGTAAGAGGTAGCTGAGACGGAAGTGGTGTGCGCTCCCTTTCTTTGTCAATTGCTTTGGACGCACTCCTTCGAAGAGAGCCAAGAGAAGTATCTGGTCTTCTTACTGTGCCTCTTTGTATAGCCCCTGAGGCCTGACCCCAGACATAACTTAGTGTAACGTATTGACATGCAGATGGTAGTGACACGAGGTGGCGAGTGTCACAATCAATCACAGTCAAAACTAATTCTTGCGCCTGCGAGCGTGCTCTTTTCCATGAATCTTGTTGAAGATGAACCGCTCCTTTGACTTTTCTTGTTTGCAGCCCGGTAAGACTAAAATAATCTTGATCCCGCAACCAGCTAAGCACCATGGTAAAATCAATATGCGGAGGCGTAGGTTTAAGTCCGGTCCATTGCCCCGGGTATGTCAAAACAATCAAAGATTGCGATGATTTCTTCCCTGCTTTGGATGAATCGCGTTTGAGTTGAATACTTTTGGTGAGTGTGCTGTATTCGAAGCTCTAGCGATCACTCCTGCTTCATCAACGAATTCTTTTTTGCGAGAGAATACCAGGCTCCATCTCTCTTCATCCAAAGGACTGACATTGCAGTGAGGCGGCATACAATAAGAGAGAAAATGGCAAAGCCCACAATTTTCCCTATCCTACATAGATGAATGTTCGAGCAGGCGATCAGCACTATTCTTATCGATAGGCAAGATTGTAGCGAGACCGGAGTTGATACATTGTCGGCATAGACGAACGACGTCTTGTAGTTGGACTGACATTAAAAACCGTGTATGCTGTGCACTGGCTGAACGCATCCGAGATCTAGCAAGTCGTAGGACATGCAATGTCAGAGTCCTACTTGTTTCTCATAGCGGTCGTCTCGTAATTGTCGCATGCGACCAGCCTTGGGCAGCGTAGGAAGTCAAAAATGTAAAGTTGGGAGGAATGAGTGGTTGCCAGGGTACCCTTCTAGCTTCGTGTCGTCACATGACATAATCGTCACCCCACTCAGCACGATAAGTTGACACATTCGAGTTCTTTAAGTAACGAAGTATTTATTATGATATACAGGCCCAATTGACGTATGAACACAAAATGAAGGTACAATAGCCTTTGCCGAACGTATTTTGGAATCCTGGTGTGGTGTAGAACTTGTAAACCAAGGCCCGGATCTACAGGTTTCATGGGAGTATCCTAGGATATGGGAAACACGTCCTTGCCCTACGAATAAGCTCTCAATTTAGTTGTTGGATTAGAACAATTGTAGGATTGAGAATCAGGTATATCCTTAGATCCAAAAGTCTCTATCTGGTTCGAAAGTTGGATATGCACTTGCGCCTGGCTTGGTATTAAGTGACAACAGCACCAGGAAAGAGCTCACTTCAGGTAATCTAGGTGTGTGTGTGATAGCAGCTGACTAGGAAGAGACTTCGTCAGGATTGGCATCATGACATTCAAACATGACAACCTTGAGCTACGGTCGGCGCATCGTGTATATTATTAGGCGAGATCGATTCGAGAAGGCATCGAAGGAGTAGTGCGCCATGAGAATTTGTGGATCTCAACTCGAAGAGTCAGCGTATGGTTCAGTGATCCGTGTTCCTAGCTACAAGTAGTCGCATAGTGAGAAAGAATGTCTAAGTTCAACACAAAAGTGTTGAACTAGACAGGACAAGGAAAAAAGAATGGAGAGTGAGTCACTATACAGGTGTAGTGACGGGTACCATAGGAGTCGACGAAGAAAACGTTGATCTAAAGCCGGCATGAAACAGTAAAGAGATCGTCTGCGGCACATGCACAATTGTGCAAAATTGACCAGCATTGAACATGTGCCTTCTATCTGAGCCAGATGAAGAGTTAAAGCAAGGTTCGGATGTGTGCCCAGTTTGTACTGTCGCTTGCAGAAGTTGTTTGGTTATGCTCGGAACTTCCCCGGGAAAATTTTGTATCAAGGAGGTCGGTCAATGGAAGGATGTGACAGCGGTGAAGGCTGGATCGAAGTCATGGAAATTCCGTCGTATTCGAGAGGTGTGTTGCGTCGGAGGGAGTCCGTGTCTGGGTAGGAGGCTCGCGCACAACGTCTGCAAAAGAGAAACATCTCGGGGGAGGTGCGACAGCATCAGTAGCCAGGACGACCATGGATAGCGAAGAAGTTGAGATGGCAACATTTCGGAGGTGTATGAGGCAAACCGAGCATTGCGAAGGAGACTGAGGCTAGTGTAATGTCAAATGAAGATTCTCGATTTAGGCCACTAGCCATCGCCGATTGTACCGTTATCACATGGTGGCGCCAGGAGGATCGCGACCCAAGTCATGGAGCGAAGAGCGTCCGCTGACCCTATCCAAAGAGATGCTACTCGTTCTGGCAGCCTCATCTCGCTTCTGCACCAAGCTTTTACCCGCGTTTTATGACCCTCCTGATTCTGACAGTGGTTCGCACGCTACATAAACAGGATCTACAGACAGGTTCAGGGGCGTGAGGCCTTGGGAATGGGATCAAGATGTAACCCCGGAATTGAAATGGCCTAGATCGGTCTGAACTGCCGCATGTGTGGTTAAATGAGAAACTAGCAGTGAATGAAAAGCCAAAACGAGGCGGTCAGCCATAGCACAGTGATAGGCGGCACTACCGTTGCCACGGGACGGGATGGCTTGATCGCAGAAAGGAGAAACACAAGCGCTGAGCATGGCGGTGCCGAAATGAAGACGAGCGTATGGCGAAATCTCAAAGGAGCATATGCACGTGGTCGCGCTAGGCCGTATTGGAGCACCGAGCACACCTTGATTAATTTCCACTCGCCAGCCTGTGCACAAGGCGACTATGTTTCGAGCAGCCCACCACTTAGCGCACGAATGGCAAGGATAGTCGCGTGCAACCTACCATAGGCGGCGTATCGATGCAACGGGAGGGCATCATGCTCATCAGTGCCTTGGTCCGCAGGCTGATGGCGCAAAAACCACTTTGTTTCGTTTGGTTCGTTTCATGGCGGTGTGGTCGTGGCGTGCAGGCAATCATTGCGACTTACTCACCCTGCAGATTCTGCGACGCTGACACCAAAACAAAGAACCATCCAAGGACTGTCACCGCCTCCAGGCAATGATCTCCAGGGTGCTCACGGCCTCCCCACTGCAGATTAGGGCACTGCGGGCCCACGATAAGGAGTGCCCCCCTGAAGATACGCCTCCCCTTCTGGACGCTGGGTACGTCTTCAATGGTGAAGCGCTGGGCCCATCCATGAACAGTGGAACCGTTTGCAAGCCAACTCGTGCTGTGCCGGCCAATATCAGTTCAAATGAAATTACCATCTTTGATTTAGATCCTGGCCTACCTGGCCCTATGGGAGCGCGCATGCGTGCAATAACCGCCAGGCTGGCTTGCCGCATGCAATAATGGAGCCTCGAACACGTCCAACGCCACCTTTAAGAGGTCTCTCATTTCTTGCAACACGAACAGCCCCCAAGCTATTCACGATCAACCTGCCTGACGCAGTTTAGCCCGGCCAGCGCACGCCGCCTGAGTGGCCAGCAGCAGGCCAGGATTATCTTGTTCCTGCATTAGCACAAACAGCCGCCAGGCCACTTACGGCCCTCAATCCACCACTACCCCTGCTTGCGGCGCCAGCGCCCCCTTTCGCTCGCCATCTATGCCCGGTCCGCGCTACCGTGGTAGCAATCTCGAAAGGTACATAAGACTTCCCATGGCTCCCAGCACTGTTTTTCTTTCACTTCACCAGCCAACTCATTAGCTCAAGTCTCTTTGACCCTTCGGTCTGTCCATTCGTTGTTACCAACTAATACTATCATTAATAACTCGCTCTCCACAAACCTCTTCACCACCCACCACCACTTTTAAAACTTTTACCAAGTTCACCCACTTAATCAGCCAAAATGCGTTACACCATTGCCGCCTTCGCTGCTTTCGCTAGCATCGCTGCCGCTGTCCCCGGCTACGGATACGGAGAGGCACCAGTTGTCACTTCCACTCCCCCTGCCTACCCTGCCTACCCCGCCGAGACTCCTAAGGTCTCTACTCCTGTGGCTCCTGAGTACCCAGCTTACCCAGTAAGCTCGGCTCCCACCAAGCCCTCCTCCAAGGCCCCTGAGTACCCGGTCTACCCCGTCTCGTCGGCTCCTTCCAAGCCTTCGTCGGTCGTTCCTGGTTACCCAGTCTACCCAGTTGAGACTCCCAAGGTCTCTTCCGTCCCCGGATACCCCGTTGTTCCCGGATATCCTGTTGTCCCCGCTTCCTCCAAGCCCGTCTCGCCTGTCTCTAAGCCCTCTAAGCCTGAGGAGTCTTGCATCAGCTCGACCACCATCACTGTCACCGTTCCCTACCCCACTGGCTCCGGCTACCCAGTTGGCCCCAAGCCCTCCCACCCAGGTGGCAAGCCTTCCGGTGGTGCCCCCTACCCATCCGGTGGTGGTGCCCCTTACCCATCCGGCCCGGTTGGCACTGGTTCCCCTGCCAAGCCAGTCTACCCCACTGGCACTGGGTAAGTTTTACAGCCATCCTACACTTGAACACATAACTAACAACTATGCAGTGCTTACACCAAGCCTTCCGTCCCAGCTCAGTTCACTGGTGCTGCCAACTCGCTCAACGCCGCTGGCTTCGTTGCTGGTGTTGGTGCTTTCGCTGCTTTCTTCTTGTAAATGTCAACATTCAATTGAGCATACCTACGGGTAGGCTATGACCTTACATGATGCATTGCACAAAAGGATCGGTACTTTATATTCCAGTAGATATCCTTGGTGTCGCAGAGGGTAATTGTAATTAGTCGAGGACAGTGTTGGAGATTAGCAGAACTTGAAAACCTACAAAAAACACTTTACTGTGCAATTGCTTGTGATATATCATGCCCCTCATCTGAAACTTTCCAATCTTCATACCATGACACCTGATAGTTCTCAATTCCGCATTACCGTACCACATTCATTCCTTTGGCCATCGCACTCTCAGAAACATACCGCCCACCTCTCCTTTCACCAAAAGCCAGGACCTCCCCCCAAACACATCCCTACTATCACAACTCCAATCCCACCCACCTTGCATACCAAATGGTTCGATATGTGCTGTCGATGACACGGCGTTGATCGAATTCAGATGGCATTGCATGTCTCGGTCGCACATGGGCGCCGGCGGGTATTGGGCGGGAACGTGGGTGGGGTGACGTAAGGGAGGGGTTTCCGTGTGACGGTGCGTGAGGAGGAAGTGGATCAGGTGCGATATGTGCTGTGGTTTGAGACGTGTTGGGATGGTTAGGTGGTGTGTTTTATGTCTGGTTCGTGCATCGATGGATTCTTGTGATGATATGTCTCTTTGTTTTGCTCTTGATGGGGCAAATGCTGGTTTTTGGGCTTTGCTGCGTCTGTTGGACTTTCAAGCCCAGCTACGATGATGGTCATGTCTGGATAATGAAGGATAATGTTTGTATTTATTTAATTTTCTGATGTGCTCCTTCTTGGAACCTGCAAAGTTGCAAGCTATTGCTAAGTCAATATGTCGCTCTCATTATCTACAGTGACTACCGTACATGTTATTTGGTCTTTTGATGACTTACATTTATATTATATCTTCACTGTATATATTATTTGAGATTGCGTTTTGAATTATGGCTTACTTTGATTTTACGACCTGCTTGCTTTTCCACAGATTTTTCCTGAGTTCATTTATCAGTCCCTATCATACTTCAAGGACATCTGAGAAAATACTGCATTATTAGATATACATTCTACCCCATGTCGACTGTGGTCCATCATGGAAACTGAAGTGTTGTATATACGTGTTTTTTTTTGGTGCTATAAATACACTTTACATTGTAAAATTTTATTTTTAAGGAATGTAAAATAAGACTGCCTCGAAAAGACAAATATTTGACAAGGTGGATCACTCTTGTTGATTGAGAAAAGCAAAATGAATACTGTTGAGTCGCATGTGCTCCTTCTCCATTTTTTTTATCAGCCTGAATGCGTAACTCTCGTAGTTGGAGTGTGTATTCTAAGTTGATAGCATCTCGGGGTAACAAGATAGCACCTACCTATCTAGATACTATCATAGCTTTACAGCAAGACACTTCATGTGATGAATCCGTCAGGTGTAATTTCATTCCGAAGGTATCAGCAGACTATCTGTGCTACAATCGAGCCGTTTATCACCTACCTCGGTGTATTCTCGTATTCAGGAATCAAGGGTACTTGATGTTGGACACGCGTCGAAAGCATCACTACTTTTGCCGCGCCGGCGTGACTTCGCTTCCAACGTTGTTCTAATTTCCGATAATGGACGCACTTGGAATTCGGTACTAGTTTTAGTGCTCGAGCGAAATACAATTGTCTTGTCTACACTTGCTATGAGTTCACAGAAGACAACTTCCACCCTTGAGCAGTCGCTACAAGTTTAACCGTGACCTCCTTCGCCGTCTTTCCTACTTCCTTCTCCTGATTGGACGCACCGATGCCTTCCATGTGCCTTAGACTATCTTCATCCAAACCGTGAAACAAGGTTGATAATGCCGAAGACTTAAAATTATGAACTGAATCGGCCGAATTTTGGCTCGCCCATTGTTTTTGGAGCCGCAACTGGCTACTTCGGGCATACACAAGCATCCATGTAAAGAAGATCAAAAGCAACCCCACAACTATCGCCGCATAGGCCAACCATGCCCACCTTACCTGGATACAGCTCGTGTAGTCATACATGACTCCCGTTGCGTGTTCGCTGAAACCTTTGTCTCCAGCTTGCCGTATGTATGCGGTTAGGGTGTCCGTCATGTCACGCATGATACCTTGTACATCTTCTAGACTTCCGTTTCCAGAACCTGCATTGAAGACAGCATTGAGTGCCTCTGCGCCTTCATACCCAGGATAACCATATCCCGACCAAGAATTTAAAATCTGTCCGGAGAACATCTGAGTGAACAAATTCCCATCCAGGCTGGAAGCCGTGACTACTCCAATGTTGTATATACACCTTGCGGGGATGGCCTCATCAGCTTTCGCTGTTGTTTGGTTTCCTTTGCAAAGATCGGGAAATTGATTGGCGGGTGCTCTCTTGCATGGACTATTGCCACGATCTGGCGCATATACTGGATGCTCGATAGTACCGTTCGCCAGAGATACGTTATATGTCAACCATCGAGTCGTCTCATTGAATTGATAACCCAGCTGTTTCAAAATTTGCCGTTGGTCGGCACTTTGCACGCAATCAAGATCGGCCACGGATCTTACAGCGCTCAAATTGGCCGGTGCTACCAAGTTGCTAAAGACGTCGCCTGATTCCTCAACAACTTCTTCTCTCACCACACCGGTGGAGACATTGGCTCTGAGTGTTTTGAGGCATGGGTATATCTTGCAGCGATGAGCTCTGATAGTCTGATTCTTGTCGGGGATAGCTGCCTGGCCATCCCAGCGAATCATATTAACCTCAGAATCATAGTAAGACTTGAGTCCAACATATCCACGAGTCATTGATTCGCCACCACGTGATAGTGTTAAGTATCCACGACCTACGCGTAGACTGACATTTGTATGGGGCATTGATCGATTCATGAAATCGTCAAATTCATTATACTGTATAAACTTCAGGTCTTGGGTCGCATCCATACAGGAAGCACAATAAGCCATAGTCGTATATTTTTCGGCGAATGTGCAATTTCCAGTGCGACAAGTGAAAGCCGCATCCGTCTTTTGTGTAGCAAATATGCCGTTGTATACGGCGTTTCGGACGGGGACTTGAATAGTGGCTTCCATAGCTCCAGAGTGCTTTCCAACCTAATAAAGACGGCACGTATTAGCATTGAGATCCATTTGAAGGTCATGGAAATTGAGCCATTTACCTCTTTATACACATTCGTCCTTGTGATAGTGCCATTCTCACTAGGTATCTGTCTCTCACACTGGTATGTTCGAATGATCTGCTGCGAAAATGGGTCTAATAGAAGTATGAAGATGGTTATCAAGGCACCCAGAGATGAGATGAATGGCGAGATATGAAAGTCTTTTGACCTGTACTGATTACTCCACAAGAGCTTCAATGCACCCAGAGGGCCTCGAGATGCATCATCGTGCGCAACAAACGTAGAAAGAGACTGTGGTCGAGCGACAGCAATCCATTTAAGATGGCTGATGCCCTCAGCCAAAACGAGCCCGGCCGCCGCTTTCAAGATGACAGTGTAGACAGCTATGATGGCGTTCACAGTGAGACCAAACCGCCATTGAGGAAGTGCCTTGCTCTCATGGATACGGATGGTGGCGACGATAGCGAGAAGCGCACCGAGTGCGATGGCGCAGCAGGTTGCCTCCCACCACCATGCATTGAGGTATCTATGGCCCTGCCACCATTTGCTGATGCTACCAAAGCGCTTGCCGAAAAATGTAGTAATATTTGAAAGCCCCTTTCGAGGTGCACTCGAGGATGTGAGTCCAAAAGACTTAGGTTCGGTCCGAATCTCATGCGAATCAGTAGCGGAAGAGGCCTGGCCAAAGGTTTCACTATCTCGTTCAAATGAACGAGGAGCAGGCTTCGCAATTGTTTCATTTGGAAGAAACAATGCTGGGGTAGTCTCATTGGCATTGTTTAAATGAGTTCCAGGTTGCTCGTCCGGCTGGAAGTGGGTCCAATCGCTCGACGTGCCATCTGTGTGGGCTTCCTGGCGAATATAGCTATACTGTGGTACAGTCAGTGGGGGATTTGAGTTCAACCGTGAAGAGTGTGACATTGTGTGTCGAAGCTCATGGGGTCTTTGCCTGCACTCTCACGACAGAGAAGTCATAAATGGGATCGGAAGCCGATATTTATGTAGTGTGATCTAATTTTACGCTACTAGTATGCATCATGAGTCGCGCTCTCACAGCCTCGTTGCACGACTTTGCGCCCCCAAGTACTTACTGGAACATAAGCAGAGGCGTCAATAGGTAGAGCTCGCACGACCTTAAGACCTCGCGCACAATATGATCGAAGTGTCGAACAATAAATTTGACGTCCTACAAACTCCGAGGAAAGGCGCTGCCGAATCGAATGTGTGAGTGCAGTTTTACACAGCCACGTTAGGCAAACCTCATTGGCGAGCGACGTGAGGCCAACCAATAACGATGCTGTTTACCTACTGGTGTGACGTCAATTATATGAACAATACTATCTTACGAAACATGCTGGATATTAGTCATTTGACCTATCGCACTTCAAAATGGATCCCCTAGCTTACCCACCGTTGCATCTTCTTTGTTTCGTCAAGCGCAATGCCAACTTAGGTACTCCATGGTTACTTACTATTCTATTGTGTGGCGCGAATGGCCTTAGCTAAAATAAAAGTCTGCACTATGCTACCGCACTGCTGCCGGTCTGGACTGCTCAGACCGACACCAATGCGGTAGCATGGTGCGGCAGTTCTACTGATCAATTTGAGAGAAGTCATTTCGCGCCAGACGATAGAATATCGAAAAACCATGGAGTATTTGACAGAACGCCCCAAAGATGTGCTATGATGCTATACAGCCTCAATATTTGAGTTTAGAGCAATTACACCATGGCCGCTGTTGGTGACTTGTGTTCTGTTCTGTTAGTATTAGTGCAGTCCGCCGTCATGAGACAGAGCCAATTGTGTAAGAAATAACGAACGGGTGCTCGAGGGGATAATACTCGCAATACGACCAAAATCATCCCTCCTCTTTGAAGAGCTCTTCGATAATGGCAAAGTCAGATCCGCTTTTGCGTGCACTTGGCGCTTTCTTTTTCGCTATGTACTAGTCAAGGAAAATTTTGGGGTACAAAACAACCTTATATATTCCGCATGCTCGCTGACTTTGTGATTTGAGGGTTTAGTAGACCCTGTCGCAAATTGTGGCATACTACCATTGATGTTTCAATGACCAAGTGCCTGTGGTAATACCATGTTGTGAATACCATATTATGATTGGGCTGATAAAAGCTGCCATGAGCGTGATGAAAGACTTGTTGAGTCTTGTAGTTCCGTACTGCAATTTTTACGCGTTGTTTGAAGGGATTTGCGATGTTGTGAGGTGAAACGAGGAGGGAGTGTTGCAGATTGTGGGCATCCTGTCTCGGTTTAGGTTAAGCGCACACGTGCCCAACGCGTCAAACCACGCCGTTAGCTGCCACACCATCATCTTCGCGTTGAACTTTTCTTTATGATGACCCAAGGTTCGCTCGTTGTGATGTATAGCTTCAACAATAGCATAAAGAGTAGCGGGCACCATGTTCAAGCCTCAAATACTAGCTAGCTAGTATGTTCGAAATTGAGACGGCCTCGAGTCACAACCACGCCCCTGTACGATGGTGCGCTCAGTCCTTTGCCCAATGTCATTAGATGAGTGTTGCACCAACTCGGGAATTCCTGCGGGGTACCGATACCGATGGTTCCTGCGTCTGTTAGTTCACACTGAACTTAGTTCTATTCTAGGATCAGGTGGGAATTGGTTGTGGTCCTGAAAACCTAAAACATTGTTCAGTGGCGGTTGACATAGGAGACGAAATCTAGACTGTACCTTTTCCTGGCGACAAGTCACATTGGTCGCATTTCTCGGGAATTTAGCTTCATCCAGCAATCACATCTTCTTGTGATTAACCTTGACTGAGATGTTGGTAGTGTAAACGTTCTCTAGCCATGATTATGCCACATGCGACCCTCAAACTCATTGGAATTGCGGCTAGTTAAGCGTACTATTGAATTATGCATATCAAGGCTTACGTATAAAGAGTTGACGCATGCGACAACAAGGTCCTGCAAGGCGTCTTCAAGCTCACGATTGCTAGATTTATGCAACCGCTCCGCCTCCTGAAAAAGCCGTCTCACACATACTTCATCATGAAGAGCTTTTTCTTCGCATCGACGTTTCTAGCCTTGGCCTCTGCGGTCCCTATCACTCCTTCCCTGGCAACTCGCACTTTCGACATTTTCAATCATGACGCCACCTGCCCTGCAAACGCCGCCCAACCCGATGGTAAACTTCCGAATGGATCAATATCGACCTCAGTCCTTGTCCCAATTAGCGCCAAAAATCCCAACAAGGCATACCCAGCCACTGAATGGGCGACCATAACACCCAACGACATTTGCACAATCTTTAATCTCGAACTTGACTCGAATGCTGTCCAAGGAAAGATCTGTAACCTCGTCTTCGACTTCCCGAATATCGCTCAAGCACTTGGCTTCTTCTTCTACTTTGGCAGTGGCGAATTCACCTTCACTGGTTATGATATCAACGTCGGTGCAGTTCCTGGTCAGACTACATACAACAAACAACCTCGGCCAGGCCCAAGCCCACCAAATCCGCCTCCAACGATCAAACCTGGCAATAGCTATGTAGTCAATTCTGCTCCTTGCGGAATTCCTCCAAATATCGGCAAGGTGACTGTGAGCGGAAGCTTATGTTCTAAAACTACGACATTTTCATTCAAGCAGAGCAACAAGACTTGCCCGCTGGGGTTCTATGTTGTGCTTACGGATGACCCAAACGCATCGACCCCCAATCCGCAATAGTTAGTGGGGGCAGAGTTCCACTATTAATCCTGTAAAAACCAAGGTCGTAAGATCATATAATGTATATATTGTAATATATAATATAAATCAAATCCTGCGCTGGAGAAATTGTTTCGTTCTTTCTAGAATGAAAATGGTCACTCATTGTTGAAGCACCAATCTGCTCTTTGTTCAAGGTGTCCTGGAGGACTGGAGGACTATTGCTCATAGTTGCATCATCTCGTACGTCGCGAGTAGCTACTATATCAGAGATACGTAGTCTGTTACTGGCAGTACTGTGCTCATCATCAGCTGCTTGACTACCTTTGGCGGCAGTCCTTTCAGTCTACATAGGGCTAGTGCTAACTATATAATAGTACAATATTTATTATAGGTATATTAGATCTGCCTAGAAAGGGTATTACAGTATAGGCGAGATACTCGGAACTATTTCGCCTTGGTTTTCGTACTGCAACCTTCAGCGCGAACAAGAAGACACCGTTACGTGGTGTAGTTAGGTCCTAGTAGGAGAACTCTCTTCTTAGCGCTCTAGGTAACTACAGTGCATTCGCACGACGGATCGCATCCCTGTCAAAGTTTGACGAATTATGGCTCTAGATCACACTGGCTGTTATGCTCTGATTCGCCAAACTTTGATAGGGATGCGCTCTGCCATGCGAAGGTACTGTAGTAACTAAGCTAAATACATTTTATGCTAAAGGTTGCAGTGCAAACACTGAGGCGAAATAGTTCCGAGAATCTCGTCGGCAAGAGGCATGCCCTCCCCAGTCAAATTGTCACGGTAACCACCGTAGTTCCCATACCATTTGGCGCACAGCCTTGGCCTATACGTAGCGAGTCCCTATATATCCTTAGCTTACCTCTATATAGCTAACGATTCGTTATCTGGAGCATTTCCGCAAACTTCAGGTGACTGAAATATCATCTACAAGCTCGGCTGCTGCAATATCAGAACTATAAAATTTATAGCCTCCTCAGTTCCCCAGCCTGACAACATTCTATACCATCTATAACTATTTTGATTTGTCTATGATGCCTTCTCGAGTCTTACGTATCCATGGAGGATTTGCCTCATTGGGGTCGTAAACTAGTTTTTTTTTTTGCTCCCTTCAATACTTCAATACCATAATGAATCTCGTACTGGGAGTGCTACCAACATAGTGGCTTGTCGGCTTCAACGCAGTTGTATCGTCGTCTGTGCCCCTACAGAATAGAACCCCTATGCAACTTGGCACGACTCCTGATGACCCTATACTTAAGCCGCCAATTCCTGCGAAATGGAGTCCCTTCTTTCACTTAGCCTTCGTACAGAATTTTGCTTTCTCTGGTCCAAATACCAAACAACGACTTTCTTCACTAGAGCTATAGGTGGCCGCGCCACAAGCACAACCATTCCTGTCAATGGAACGGCAACAGCCAAGTACAACCAAAAATCTCTTCTTCCGGGAAGATTATCTGAATTCATACTGAAGAGGCTGGAGACAAAAGTTAAAGGAACAAAGATCAGAGCGAGGATAGTCAAGCGACTGATATCTGCCGTCTCTGCAAACGACCGTCGTGCATCGGTAATTTGAACAAAAGTCATTACAACAGGGAGCATGCTTTCCAAGCGCCGACCCGCCGTGTTTATACTGTTGTTGATGTATTTGAAATCGCCACTCAGCAATTCCAGCTCACGACTTTTGCTTTTGGAACTCGATGGGGAGTTTCGGGAAGAAATGAATCGAAGAGCATGGTTTATTTTCCCTTGTGAGACCATGGTACGGCGTCTCCAGCTTTGGAGTTCACGGAGATCTTCGTCAAACCTATCGAGCGATAGTGCTGGAAGTCTATCGTGGTTGTACTCGTACTGTTTTATACAGTATTGCATAACTGCCACATACTTCACCCATTCTGCAGCAGTTATCTTCAGGGTATAGTATGCCAGTGATTGAATGGAGGGATTTGTTGGCTCAAAACATTCTGGGCTCGCCCGCGCCCAGTATTGCTGGAGATCCTCAAACATTCCGTCGTTTCGTGTAACCTCCTCAGGTTTATTCGATACTGATCCTGGCCCTAGAAAATCTTCATAAGCGCCGAGGAAAGGCCTCAAATGCAATGACACTCTCTGCGTGCCATTTTCCTGGGCATCATCTTTGATGTATGTATTACCAAGGGGCGGATCCACGAGTATTAGCGCTATTTATGTTAACTAAATGATGAATTCCATGCTATCAATACCCACCGAGCCAAGAGCCTTTCCGCTTTCCTATTCGTATAACTGACACGCAATTTTGAACAAAGCCCACTTTTAAAGAACGAATGAACACCAGCTTTCGCTCCACTGTTGAATTTTTTAGAAAATGGCCCTTGAGCGGTATGTCATCGTCGCAGACTACTGATCGATGATAGAGCATATTGATAAAGTCTTGCGACAAAAGTCGTGATGGTAAGGTAGCCTCGTCTGGTGTTTGATGTCTCGAGCTCGTTCTATGAGCGGTATGTATGTGTAATGCAAAGAACAAAGGATCGATATCTAGCTCGGATCCCAATAACTCGACGATATCTCGATTCAGGTCCTCGATAATCAAGATACGCCCTTCAAGTTCTTCGTCATCCGAAGCAAAGAGGTTTGCCTGGATTTCAGTATCCAATTGGTCAAAGGTAACTATTGGCCGTATTGTGGGTTTTTTCATTCCTTTTCGAAAATCTATAGCGCAAACTCGACACCCGTTTGGGCGCTCGTTTGGATTAGAAAGAAATCGATAAAGGTTCATCAAGCACGGGTTGAGAGTACATTGTGCTTCCACATAAGCTTGAAATGACCGTCTCGTGACGCTAGAAGGCCTCTCCATCTTTGACTTTGAAGTGGGAGAGTGCTTCGTTGTCACATATGCACCCATCTGGAGTTGGTTGTCGGGTAATGATGCATCAGGCTGAGAATGTTCCGCATACCTTCCGGAACGCGGCTCGACGTTACCCAGATATCAAAAACATCAGACGCCAAGGTGCTGAGGCTTTTCACAAACCCTTGTCGAATAACGCGCAATGGCAAGGCAGATCTGGTGGATTGTGTCAGACGCTTACTTGTCTAACATCTACGGTGCTTTCGCACGGCGGATCGCGTCCCCGCCAAAGCTTGACGAATTACGGCTCTAGATCACACTGGCTGTTATACTCTGCGAAGGCACTCTACTATAGCCGATGCAGGTGGTGACCGGAAGCTGCAGGTGTGGGGCTAAGTGCGTCCTTCAACCTTGGAAGTGCTAGCCTGATTTTGGAACATTGAATGCTCGGGAATCAGTCTCGGCACGAGATCTTCGTGCACAAGCTATATTACCTAAAAATCTAGCATTGTACCAAAACATGTAAAGCTATTATAAAGAGCTATGTAATTTCTCGATAACAAAAGTTAGATATGGGTGCAACGAATGAGAGGATCACACATTGACGTCCTCTGCCTTTCAGCCCAGCCTGGCTGCGCATACTGCCTTGAAGGACGATGATATTCATGAATTAAGTGCCCTCTCCTACGTCCTGCATTGCTATTTACTGTCTGGTGTATATAAGTATGGCTGCGGTTAGGTAGACGATGTTGTCCATCTACAACTCTGGCTTCCTTCCTCTTCGTTTAGGCTTATACTCATTCAGCCTCGTTGTGAATAAAGCTTCTGCGTTTTCAATCTCCTTTACCGTCTAGTTTCCATTGTTTCGCCGCCTACGCCGCCATCACGTCTATAAGCCGTGGTCTCAAACTCTTTGTTTGCCTTCCCATCTTTCTCCAAACGGTGCTAGAGATTGTTGTTTATTTTTCGCTGTAGCAATCATGTCGGTAATAGAAGTAGGTCAATATACATGAAAGGGCTCCAAATAAGATATGAAAATGCTGAATTGTGCTGACATGGAAGTACCGGAACAGCAGCCGGATACCAATAGAATTCAAGCCATGACACGCCCGGCAACCTGGATAGCAGACATAGAGATTCCCCCAGTCGTAGAGAAGTTTATAACGAGGGAGTATTTCTTCGAGCACTATAAAGGAATGGCCCAATCTGTAACGGAAATTCTACAAGAAAAACTCCAGCAAGGCGGCGTCAAACAATTCAAGCTTTCTTCGAGAGCAAAGGATAAGAAGAGCCTTAAAGAGAAGTTAGTTGTTCGTTATGAAGAAAAGCTATACCAGGATGCGGACGATATTCGTAAAGATGTAGTTGACTTAGCAGGGGTTCGCATTATTTTGTATATGCCCACAATTGAGGAGTATGAAAAGGTGGAAAATGTAATTCAGGAGATATGGGGCAAAGAAATAAAACCCAAAAGACATCCTGAAGAGAATCTGGAGAACGCCCTTTCGAGAGTAACAACCTCCGAAGAAGATTCCAAGGGAAAGAAAAAGGGGAAGAAATATCAGCCAAGACACCTCGGATATCGCGCAATTCATTATCGAGTTCCAATGAAGGAAAATCAGGGAGGAGAACATTATGAACCCATGCCAGGCGACAGGGTGGAGATTCAAGTTGTTTCGGCACTTACCCATGCCTGGGCTGAAGTTGGACACGACATTGTCTACAAAAGCTATGTATACGGTCCTCCAACTCATCAAGAAGAACGGACACTGGATGCACTGAACGGGCTTGTGCACAGTGGCGACCTTCTTCTTGAACAATTTCAAGACATGGTCCACAAAAGGACGTGGGCCCGGTTCAACCACCGAGTAGAACTCACCGTATTTTTTCGGGATTTCCAAAAAACCGAATTCGAAGCGCTTGAGGAACCAGACGATTGGGATCATCCGACCGACGCGCGAAGCGAAGGCATGTATATTCTCTTCAAATTTCTTGAAGGGCAGAATAAGAACTACCCGGTGGCGGTACGCAAGGCCTTGAAGGAGCTCAAGTATCCATATGGTTTCGACCAAACGGAGCAATTGATTATCCAAACTTTCAAGGGCAAGCCTCGATTGGCTGCCGACATGAGCATAGTTATATGCCTCATTCGACACCTGCTCCTGGAGCAGCCGTACCGGGCTCCCCAATCGTACTTTTGTGCACGCGAACAGTGCTCTATCATGATGAGCGCTATGACCATGCTACAATACTCCCTCGAAGGCGGCGCAGCAACTGCGAAAACCTATTTGCAATCAGCCAGACTTAACGAAAGCCAGATGGAAAGTATCGACTTCGTTTTAAGCAACCCAAAACGCTATCAAACACTGGAAGGGCTTCGAAGCGAAGAAATTATCAAGCCTTCATTGAAGGATGCTTGGAACTGGTTTCGTGGCGAAGCTAGTGACCCAAACTCGCTTTGTGGACTGCTTTTCCGCCTGGCTGAAATGGGGTGTAGGAAGGAGCTTGATTCACACGCGCAGTTGGATCAGTTGCAGATTGGCCCGTTGTCCAGAAGTAGCACGGCAAGTATGGACAATGCAGCCCCAGAGCCACTGAACCGTCCCCCGCCAATTATGCCAAATGCTGCATAACTTTGAGGTTGACTGAGAGGTCTGATGTGTTGGAAGCAGGCCAGTGGCCTGTATAGGACTCTCTTTTGCGTATTGGACTGACATCTCTCCTCTCTCTTCTTCACTTTAATCACATTCATTTTTGCTGTTACAGAGCTATGGGGCATGAGGAAATTTGTAGCACACAAACAGAATAAAGACACGTCTTTACCACTATGATTATTGAAACTAAAACGTTATCATCGTGACTACCTACCTATCCCATAACGTATATTGATGCGCTACCGTGAGAACATTTTAGGCGTTGTGACCGTAAAGAGGTCACTGGACCCAAGAGCCCTTGATTCTCGGACAAGTTCCGGTATGCTCTCAGCTTTATGCTGCTTTGCTAGGTGCTTCTTGAAATTGTCCAGTCTCGTCCACATCTTATCCCGCTTGGCGCAGTCAGACACAGCACACCTGTATACGATCCCATTCTCCTGTCTACTATGAAGTGTCCTCATGTGCCTTGAGCGATCATGCGGAAGATTGAATTTCTGTGGGCAATGTGGACATGTGAATCGCTTACTTTTGCCTTCATCACATTGGCTGGGGCTACTTGAGGGTTCTAACGATACTCCAAGGTGGAGGAGGTCCAAATCATTGCCATCACCTGTGTAGCTAGTTGATATGCGTTCAGGCTCAGATCCAGAATCTATCGCCAAAGCATCCGTATAGAGAATGTTCGAGGGAGGATGAGGGGAACCTGCTCTCTGAACAGTATTGTGCACATTCCTGTGTGTTCTGGCATGCTGCAGAAGTTTGTCTTTGCGTGTGAACCTTAGCTGGCAGCCTGATACTGAGCAGTGAAATCTTTCTTGGTCGTGGATTGAAGTCATGTGTCTTTTAAGATCTTTGGGTAAGGTAAACGAGCGATTACAGAGACGGCAAAGGATTGGTTTATTGCATTTATGGTCTGATGCAGTCTGCATGGTGGGCGGTGCCCGAAGCGCAGATATTCCAGCCAGGGCATGCGATGTGTGTGCAGGTCCAAATCCATAAGATCTAGATTCCGAGCTTCCAGAGTTCCTGCTTGATATTGATGTCGCCTTGGAGCATACAGTATCTACTTCGGATACAGTAGTTGCTGAAGGTGAAGTACAATATACGGCCGAGTCCACATTGGAAATGCCGGCAATATTGGCATTTGTATCAGAATCGTACCACGTTTTTCCCAGTGTTTTGCTCGTCAAAAACGACGGTAGATCATACTCGATATCCCCTAATTCGAGAGTTTGATAAGGCCCTAGCACGTCCAGCTCATCCGCTAGTTCCTCTTTAGGGTGGCGCCCAAAGGTTGTAGCTAATTCTGCCTCAACATCTTCCCGATCGACAAAGCATAGAAAGTCGATTCCATTTCCAAAAATATCAGGGCCAACAGGGTAGGCCTGGGGCACATTGTGGGTAGCTGTATGTGGGATGATTTGTTGGGTACGTTGAGCGCAGGATGATGTATGAAGGGAGGAGGCAGATGGCGAGGGTGCGTCCGGCGACGAAAGCGCAGTGGTCTTCTGGGAGGGATCGTAGACGGAATGATGGATGTAGTTGTCGAAGAAGTTATCGTCGGGTATTGTCGATGCGCACATGGCATCGGGAGGTGCTTGACAGCACTCAGCTTTTGGTCGGCCTAGAAGGACACGGGAAGGCTGGGCAAGCATCACTCAGCACAGCCACGTTGCGTGGCTAATGCCTGGCGATGCAGGGACCACAACTGCGAGGCAACAACCAAAACCCCGGCGTGCTGGGACCGTTCTATCCTAAGCGGCCCGCGGATAATCTGTGCATAGTGTCTTTGTGTGAACTCAGTGCGAGAAGTCTTGCCAGCTCATGTGTATCTGCTCGTGATGACAGGGTGAGTCGGAGGGGTAGCTTGAAAGTGCTGCGCCAACCAAGATACGGTAACTGTGTACGCATCAGCCAAAGACTTGCCCACCGTCCAAAAAACTAGTCCATACAGCACACAAGAAATCGCACCCACAAAAGGGAAGGAGAAGTGCAGTTTCTATCGAACGCTATCGTTCCAATGAAAGCGCACCTGTTCGTGTGGCTGAGGACGGACAGCGGGGTCTCCGGGTTGGGTGGGAGTCGATGCTGGGCTTGCCTCCCATCTCCACTTCGCTGCATGTTGCACATAGGCATCATCAATTGTTTGGTGAAAAGAGACCAAAATTAGTGTAGGGATTGATGGTGATTCGAAACTGGACCGTGCACAACCGAGGCCCCACTAGCGTAGACCCTTGCTCTCTCCCATCATCGCGTTCTCGAGTGCATCTGGACTCAAATACTGCCACACCCATCTGTATACTAACTATTGAGCGGCCTCTTCGTGTTCGACTCAAGCAGTGTGCTTCTTGGCAAACTGCAATCGTCATCGTAGGTAGAAACCCAAAACAAATCCATCTTGCGCAACCCGTCATAGGCCCTCCTTCAGCACCATCGCAGCCCGTCTTAGCCCCCCCGTACGCACGTCCTCCTCTACGTGAAGCAGATTTGTCCGTCTGACGACACTTGGGCCGCAGAACGTCTGCCATCGCTATCGCCACCGCTGTAGCACCCCCGCGTCCGTATCTCTCTCGCTTGACCCCATGGCCGGCACGTCCGCGTCTACTTGCTCTCATACCCCACTGCCTGGCCTCTGGCCAGAAATCGCCGAAATGGAGGATCAGCGCTTGGTAGTTGAAGTCCAAGGTAAGCCGCTTCTCAATTGTCTGCACCTGCATTGGGCACGGAACGGGAGTTACAGGCGTATCGCCATTGTTACCATGACGTTTCGTCCCACGCTGTAGATACACAATGCATCTTCCGACAGCATCTTGTCTTCGCTTCTCATGTCCCGTACCCGGCCCCGTGTCGTGTAAACCCGTTGAATGAATATGCGCTTGGACGGTCGATGGAGAAGGCTTGCTATATATCAGGATTCTGCGTACCAGCATCTGGAAGCTGACCATTTGTAGAGAGGGTTGGCTACGCAGATGTTGCCTACGTCGACAAGATCCTCTGCAAAAATTATCCCAGAAGTCCAAAGGAGCTCTTAGTCTTCAATATTCATTTTGATATTCCTCAATGTGTCCTTGCTGTTAAAAACAGATCCGAATTGGTGGCCAAAATGGTCACAGCACTCCAAAGGCGGGTGCCAATAGATGGCGTGAGCAACTCGATTTTACAAAATAAAATCAGCGACGAGTATCTTGCAAAAGTTAATAAGTTCATTTCATCTACAGAAGGAAAAAATTGGAGTAGGTGGCCTACTGCATGTTCACACAAACGACTATTTCACTAACGACGCATAGTGGACAGCATGCTCCAGCATAACTCGAGTCATGATGCTGGTGAAGCAAATGCTGTCGACTGCCCAAACCTCAACCCACAAGTGGCTGAGAGGAGTGACATCGATCCTAGTGTTCAGCCCGGTTATGGTACCTTTGCTGCCCGCGATAGGAGGTTTGGTGAGGGACAGTCGGATCAAGAGGCTTTAACGAAGAAGGCTTTCTACAGCGTATTCTGGATTGTTGTAATTTGTTGCGTTTGGGGTCTCTGTTCCCTCATGCCCTAGGTTGGGCATAGGGGAGTCTAACTAAGAAAGAGTGTTAGGATCATGGCATACTTTGAAGGTACATTTCGAGGTGGTCGTGGGGACGGGAGACACTTACACAATGTGGAATATATTCACTTTTGTCATCTTTCGTTTCCTGAAATGCAGAGCTGATGAGGAAATCGTTCCTTTTGTCCTTTTGAAATCTGGTTAGGTCAAACAGCATCCTTCGCCCCTACAGGGCCGCCAATCAGCAACCTTGTGGCCTTGGGCTGATTGTTTGGGAACGATACAAGAGGCGTTATTCCATTGGTCCAACCATTGCACAAACCAGTCCTTCTATACGCTAAGCCTGAAAAGTGGAAAATCAGGCTTGCTTGAGAAACAGTTCCAACAACTGCCGAAGGTATCATTCATTAGAGCCTCATCAGGCCATGACTTGCTCATCCAGGATTTATGCAGCACTTGGTTAAAATGGGTGTATTTGTTTATCCTCAGTGAGGAACCTTCGACCTCATGAGCTTTTTTCTGAGGCAGATGAGAGCGGCAGGGCGCTATGAACCCATTCTAGATCCTTATTAGTGATTGAGTAATGAGGTTCTCATTGGTATTCAGCCCTTGTGTCTTCGTTCATGGACACCTGGATGGGCGTCCCAACGCTTTCATCCCAGTGTTTGGACCAGCTCGTGGACTGAGCGGTAAATTGTGAAAGTGACCTGAGCCTCGGGAGTCGGCTCTCACTCACGGCAGGTCATGTGGCTAGACTACCTCCTTGCTATCGGCGCTGTTCTGTTGAAAAGATTTTAGCAAAACTTTGCCAAGGGCGGTTTGTGATCAGAAATCCCTAAACTAAGCACTGGAAGGGTGGGTGCTATGCATGTAACTGGTAATCGTTGCTGTGATGCCCAGGTCTCAGCAGGGGTCTTCTCCCCACAAAGCTGTATCTTCATCAACGTTCAAGATTTTTTTATCTCTTATGATTAAAGAGACAAAGGGCAACTAAATCAATTCTACATTCTAACTTAATTTTATAGAGAGCTGCGGTGGATAACAGCCGGCCTGCATACTTCCGGCAGCCCTGTGTTGACCGATTTTAAAGGGGGGCGCAAGGGCCAAAACCGGTAACCGGGCCACCCCATAAAACCGCCGAAAACCGTGGTTTGGTATCTTGACAACAGCTTGATAATAAATCCTAAATTTTTACGACAAGCCTCTTATATCTAACTAGAAGTACCTATAGAAGCATCAGTGTAGCAAATGTAGCTATTGTAAAAATATTAAGTTTTGGCCCCCAATTTTGTGCCAAAATACTACACCCATTAGAACTACACTGTAAATTTTGTCGCGCAGTACAAATACCGTTCAAGTGAGCAGAACCTTAGAGTTCGGACTCTAACTTTTGCTCCGCAACAAATTTACTTCCTAAATCAAATAAGAGTCTTAAAGTAGCTATACAACGATAAAACTAAAATTTTAGGATTTATTATTATGTGTCACAACTGATTTGAGCTCGGTTCAGGCTCCTCCGGCTCGCTCCAGAGAACCCTGTAGAGAGCTGAGATTACCGAGGTTACCGAGCCCGGTTGGCTATATATACTCAGCCCGGGCTAAGATTACAGATAGTCAATAGATCTTCAACTCTCTCTACAACGTGCCAAATTTGCTTGTCACATTATGTAAAGGGCGGGCTTATGTCGGGGATAAGTGTCGAGCCTGTTCGGGCTAGAAGTCAGAAGAGGAGATGGCTCCGGGTGTGGTGGGGTAGGCAAGTAAATTACGAGCAGGTTGGCACAATTGCAGGTGTGCATATATCTCGCCGTGCCAAGGCGCACACGAAGCGGCGAGGTAATCACGTGCTTAGGTTATGTTCGGTTGCGTCATTCCGCTCAAGCTCACCCCCGCTGTCGGGGTCTACAAGGGGGGCTCATGTGCGGGTTGCCCCCCCGCTCCCTGTCACTATAGCGCCTTGGCCAAAAATTAGGTTCTTGATTTGCTCTCTCTACCACTTTGTATGCCAGCCATCTGCGTCAGTTACAGCCTGGCAACGCTCTCTCATGTTAGATACATGGTGTTTGAAGTCCTGTACAGTAATCTTTTCCTACTCTTCTTTTACATATTGCTCTGCCTCAGCTGTAGTCTTTGGAAACCTCTTTCCAACGCGATACTTTAGTAGCCGCCAGACATTCTCAATAGGATTGAGGTCTGGTGAGTTAGCTAGCTACTTTATCTGTAGAATTCCAAGCTCCCTATGTAACGCTTGAGTTGCGTAGGCTCTATGAATTGATGCTCCATCCTCTATAAGGATAGGCACTAGTACAGACTTCTTAAAGCTGTGAATTACAGGTACAATCGTCTCTCTATAGATCTACCCATTAAATTCCTCCCTTTTAAAAGATAACAAGAGGACCTTTAAGAGTACTTGTAATGCAGGCCTAAATTATACAGACTGAATATCCCCTAAACTTTGGGATACAACAAGCAGGTAGATACTTCTCCTCTACTATCTGTGTAACATATATCTTTCCGTTATATCTACAGATAATTAAGCATTCATCTGTCCATATAACTCTCGACTACTGTCACTCATTCCATGAGAGATGGAGCTATACCTAGCTAAGCCTATCTTGTCTGTGTTTTTCTGTAAGAAGAGGCTTCTCTGTCGCAATACGTCGAAAGTAGAGCCCTTTTTCAAATGCTTTCTGTAGCGTACGTCTACAGGCCTGTATCCCTTTAAGCTCTGCTACCTCTAGGTAACAGAGCTTCCTATGATACCTATCAATAGTTGCTCGTTGGATAAGGCGCTTCCGTAGAGGTGTATCAAGTATAGGAAGCCTACCTCGTGGCTTCTTAGGTGTTTCAGGCTTCTTGATCGTATACCGGACAGTTGATCGTGCAATATTGAGCGTACTGCTAATCTGGTTGGGTTTCTAGCCAGCGTAATTGCTTAGCGTAAGGATCTCAATGCGTTGGCGGTACGTAAGGCGGCTGGAACTTGTCGTATCCTCATGGTTGTCAGGATTGTCAGGGTTGTCAGGGTTGTTATTCTGCTTTGGAGCATCTCGGGGGCGCTTGCGGACTCGGTGACGATGTAAAGAGGGCGTGATTGGCTGGCTGGCTAGCTGGCTGGCGTTGATAGTCAATTCAGATTGACCAAAGTTGAGAGAATTCAGGAGACTTATGCCAAGGCGCTATAGTGACAGGGAGCCTTGTATTGGGTTTAGCCACAGTCGACTGATGGACCTGGTTACATTCGTAACATATTGAGCTGTTGTTAAGATATCAAGCTACTATTATAGTACAAGGCATAGGTAGTGTAAGTGGGTCCCGGGCGGCAGGGGTCAAGCCATACCTCTCTACCCGACTGTTTCACACCAAATCCTCTGTAATTTTGTATTGAAATCTGTGATTTTCGGCCGCCTGCGTGTCCACGCCTTACTGAAGTTTGTATGTAAAACAAGACTAAACCAGACTTAAGCTACTCCCGGGCGGCAGGGGTCAAGCGATACCTCTCTACCCGACTGTTTCACATCAAATCTTCTGTAATTTTGTATTGAAATCTGTGATTTTCAGTCGCCTGCGTGTCCACGCCTTACTGAAGTTTGTATGTAAAACAAGGCTGAATCAGGCTTGAGCTACTCCTGCGCACCCCTGCCGCCCGGGCCCCACCTACACTACCTATGCCTTGTACCATAGAATGAGCAGCCCTGATTTGGACTTGATAGCCGTATTGGACTAGTCCGCAGTTCACGCTAGGGTCGCTCACATCAACGAGCGCGAGCTACACCACATTACTGCAGTATCGCGAGCGCGTCAACAACGCCAAAAATCTAGCCAAAGGCAGGTTAAAAGCTCTGGCGTGCTTACTGCAGCCTCAGCTGCAGTTGGCGCGCGTGTAGAAAAGGATGCTGAGAAGGCCGCGCGGCAGGCGGCGAGGCAACAAAGGTAACCAACAACCATTGCAGATGAGCGACTTGTCGAGTAAAAAGCTCAAAACCATGACTCTGTATATTATATATAATATACTCAAACATGGCCGTTTTATATCTTCACTTTTCAGCTGCATTACGCAGTTATTAAGGTTGCAACACACATTTGCATAAAAAAAAAGCGTTGAGGTGGCCACGGTCAAGATGCGGAGCATCTTGGCCAGTACTGGTAAAACACGTCAGGCCATTAGATGACGGGCCGAGAAAATTGAGACCGACCTACCGGTAGTAGATGCACCCGAACCCCGCCATTTCCGCAGCCACAGCTGAGAGGCTGCCTGGACGCTCAGCCCAGTGGCGTAAATACGCCTACGAGACTGGGACACGGAGAAAGTGGACGCATTATACAAGCTCCCTACACATGGTGCTCGAGTTAGCACCAATCAACTCCTGGGGATGACAGCTGAGGATACAATGTGGGTCGCATGCTAAGCTGCTGAAAAAGACAATATATTGTTTTCAATCGCAAGTTAGTAAATTTTGACTGCTCAAAAATTCGGAATGTTTCATAAGTGCCTCGGGCCGCACATATTTGAACCTTGATAACCATTTGACAGTATCATATTGCAAATAGTAATATATCGTGAAGACCAAACAGATGGTCAATCCGGCAGGCAATGGGGACAAAACTACGATCACCCCACAGCACACATATATTACCTGAAGTGGCTAGTATACACAATAGTTTACCTCTCCCATAGCGTCTTATTCTGAATCGACTGCGTCCTCCATATTGTCTGACATGCAGAATGGCCAATAATCTGGATCCTTTTTTTTTCAGCTCCCGGTGGAGCCACCACACGATATCAGGACATAGTGACTAACGCATGATCACGATCCATGAGAACGGCTAGCCAGCACTACGAAATTATGTCACAGAGATGCAGACATCAAGCAGAATACGAGATGCGGGGGAGCCTAAACCTAAGAACTATCATCCCCCTCCTACTTGTCTAACCTTCGTGCTTGCTAGTACTACTAAATCCTACTCTTTTATTTTCTCAGACCCATCAAACCCCTCATCATGCGCCTCTCTAAAATCACCGCCGTAACTTTCGCCCTCGGTGGGGCCGTCCTCGCCGACCCAGGCGTCTCGCCAGCCTCAGTCAACAGAAAGGCAGACCCAGGTACATCTTTCAAGATTGAAAAGGTTGCTAGTACACCAGAGATCCTTCCAAAGCCGGACGTGGTACTCCTGATCGATGTCACTGGTAGTATGATTGGATCAATACAAAACATCAAGACGAACCTGGTCAATGTCATCTCCGATGTTAGTAAGGTGCAGCCGAACGCCCAATTCGCTGTGGCCAGCTTCGGTGATTTCAACGATCCAAACCGATTTCAGGTTAACCAGGCGCTGACAAGCGACCCAATTGCCTTACAGACCGCTGTGAACTCCTTGAAGGCGGATTTGGGCGGTGATGAACCCGAAGACTGGATCAACGCGCTCTTCCAACTCTCAACCAGTGCCATCACTTTCCGTGACGGTAGTAGCCGGATCATAGTCCTTGTGAGTGACGCACCTAGCCATGAGCCTAGCAACGGACACTCTCTGGATGTCGACACCATCGCTGCCTTACGTAAGAAAAGCATACGAGTCATCGGCGTTAACGTCGGAGACAAACACCTCGATCAGCTTGGCCAGGCTACTAAGGTGACTACTGCTACGGGCGGCGCCATTATTGACTCCACCGTCGACACAGTTACTAAGGCAATCGTCAGCGGATTGAAAAACCTCGATGTCACGGTTAAACCCGACGTAGTCTCCTGTGATGCGGGCTTAACGGCCAGCTTCGCCCCGGCCGAGACCAAATTGAGTAGCGGTGCCGTCGCCACTTTCCAAGAGACAGTGAAGGTGGCCGATAATGCCGTCCAAAACGTCACTCTCCAATGCTTCGTTCGTTTCCTCTTGAATGGAGCACCAGGTGGCAATACCTTCATCCAAAGGGCCGCTGTAGCAGTTAATCAAATCACCTGCTTCACCTGCAATCCGCGCCCTGACAAGAATCTATGCCACCCCACCACATCTTGTGCGCCGACGCCGTACGGGACAATGTGTTTGACTAGGCCTGGGTATAAGGCAGATGGCACAGATGACGACAATACCAGAGTGCAGTGGCGGTTGAAATGGCCTGTACCAGGCCATGAACACCGTGTCGCTGTCTTACCGGGTACACAATCCAATACCTTGTGCAATCCAAAGAATAAGGGACCAGATGTTTGCAATGAAGTCAAGATTTCTGATTGCAAGGCGACGACTGCACCGCAAGGTGCGAGCTGGGACAATACCAATCAGAAGGTGATCGTCGTAGACGAATTGTAAGAGGGATAGATGGACTAAATGATTCTTTGAATGCGGATAATTGAGGTGTTTTAGCTGAAGGAAATTGGATATTTGCGGACTCCCAACGAATGCTCCCATGATGAACTATAAAACCATTTGATTTGCAATGCAATAGAATCTCGAGATAAATGTTGCTTTGTGCTCGAAGTCTCAAAAGTTACTTCTTAGATCAAAAGGATTGGCTGTAGCCAAGATATCTAAGTGTTTCAAATCTGGGTGATGATTGTTTGCATTGGCAGTTAATCCTCCCGACGATCGGCGATGAGGGCAAACCCCTTGCTCGTTCTTACCACGGTACTCCGCTTAGCCCTATATGCTCTTTCTATATTTTCGTTTCCTTATAGTACCTGAAGAGCTAGTCTTTTACCCCCTTCCGTCTATCCTAGGGCTCTAGAGATATGTAGCTAAATACTGTTATAAAATGGCCCAAGGAGATAATGGCACAAGGCGTTAAGGGAATACATTAAGTACTACGAATCTATACAAGTAACTACAGTATCCTTTATATATTACCCTTCCTCCTAGACTAGCCACGTATTCTCTTACTAGTCTAGGTACAGGCAAAGCCTGAGCCCGTAACACTTTAGAAATACAAACCTGAATAGAAAATCTATAACTACTCTATTTTATTACTGCTAAACTTATATAGAAACTAAAGGAATAAGTATAATGAGGTAGGTTAGAAGAGGTATAGCTAGGAAAATTTAAATGTAGAATGTTACCACTTCTACGCGGTTACTAGGGCTGAAAAGTGTTGGTGTCGTACCTTCCCAAGTAGCGTTCAGTCCGGTTATGGTACCTTTTGCTGCCCGCGATAGGAGGTTTGGTGAGGACGGTCGGATCGAGAGGCCTCAATGAACAAGGTCATCTACGCGTATTTGGGATTTGTTGCGTTTGGGCTCTCTATTCCCCTGTACCCTAGGTTAGGCATAGGGGAGTCCAACGAAAAAAGCGGGTTAGAATTATAGTATACTTTGAAGACACATTTCGAGGTGGTCGTGGGGAGGGGAGACACTTACACAATATGGAATATATCACTTTTGCATCTTGTTGAAATGCAGAGTTGGTGAGGAGGTCCTTCCTTTGGGCCTTTTGAGGGCCCGTTAGATCAAACAGCTTCCCGCAGGGCCGCCAGTCAGCGACTTGGTGGCGTTGCTGATTGTTTGGAAGGATACAGGAGAGGTTATTCCATGGCCTAACCGTTGCACAGGCCAGTCTACCTATACGCTAAGCCTGAATAGTAGGAAAACAGGCTTGCTTGGCCCCAGAGAATCAAGCCACTACTGTGGCCATCCAGGATTTATGCAGCACATGGTCAAAATGGGGTGTTTTTTTTATCCTCAGTGAGGAGCCTTCGACCTCATGAGGTTCTTTCCGAGGTAGATCAGGGGAGCGGGGCGCTATGAACCTATTCTAGATCCTTATTAGTGACTGAATGATGAGGTTCTCTAGTATTTAACTTTTGTTGTCTTCGCTCATGAATATACATACAGCGCACGGCGGAGTGCACCCCTGCTAGTGCCAGGAACCGGGGTTATGATTTTGTTGATAGCGTGCCAGCCAGCTCATTCATGTTCAACAGTTTTCAGTTTTGCAAATCCTTTCTCCATTCATTGAGTAAGCTAAAGTGACAACGAAATGTGCTAGTACCTACCTATAGGAGCGCGATACTCTACACCACTTACAGCTCGTACTCATACTAGAGTCAGGCTTATTCGAGATGACTGTAATATATCTACACCAATTGATTTCATATCTAAATGAAGAAATCCAACCCGCTTCATTGTCTCGGTACTCCCAGCAACCACCGGAGTTACCAACAGGCAGTAATAATCATAATTTCCATCATCACACTCGTCGACTTCTATATCGCGAACATCAGCTGCAAGTACCAAGGCATATACGCCATCCTGTTCTCTTGCTGCAGCTTCAATTTCAACATGCTTCTGGCCGGCAAAGTCGAGGCGGCCTCCAGATTCAATATCACTACCAACAGCGCGGAAGTTTAAGAATTTCGGATGGACTGGGGCGGCATCTTGTGGGTCTTTTGGATAATACCTACTGCTGGTCAAGATGATCGATAGTAGTGGGGCCTCCATTCTGATGTGACCGCTTCTCACCTCTCCAAATGGATTCTCGCTCGCCAGTTCAACATCGCAGTCAAAAATACTTGCTAGAGGCTCCCATTGTGTGTGGCGTAGGCTATGTCCGGGTATGATATCGCCGGATGCCCAAGACCAAGATGGCGCCCGGCCTGGATGATCACCCACGATGCCTAATCCCTGCCACATCAACCCTTCAATCAGCGACTTTCGCCAGATGCCTGCAAGATATTTGTCGCCCGACATCCCGACATACGCCTGCGCAATGCCGCTCAAAGCCGGCAGCTTGTCAGAACCTTTTGTGAGCTTTCGCGCACAATAATTTCGAATTAGGCCAAACCAAGCGTCTATAGCTGAAGTGGTCGAAGAATCGGGACGCTGATTTAGAATAGAGTTGTTTCCCTCGAGGCCATGCATAGTGAAGAATCGCTCCGGTAGAGAGAGGCCTTCTTCATTTCGAATCCCCTGCATGCACTCGAAATACATCTGGTCTCGCGCAAAGTGCAGAATACGGCGGGACAAGACTCTTTCTTGAAAGCACCAGCCCCTATCAGACACCGACTCATTTTTCATTGATACATAATCTCCCGTCTGGTACTCATAGTCTAGTGAGAGAAGAGAAGCGTATGCATACCCATGTACGCCGTTGATATGAGTATAAGGAACTCGAACGTGTCTACGCTTTTTGCGATGGCCGAAAGCTCCGATGCTGCCATCTTCGGCACCTGTGATAGAAATTGTAAGAGAAGCATTCGAGTAGATGGAATGCATCTTCGCTGCTTCTTGCGCCCAGTCTTCCCGGTCGTCTTGGCATATACAAAGACTGTCGATCCAAATATAGCGTATTTTGAGATATCGCGTCATATGTATCGCGTCTTGGAACGATTTTGACATCTCATTCAAGCTAATACCTTTTAACCGCTCTTCTTTATTTGCTTTTACTGTCATTGGCAGCGAGGAGCGGCCCCAACAGTGAGTTAGAGCAATATATGGATAATAAGTACCACTGGGTGATTCGACTAGTCGAAGCAAATTTCTCTGTTGCTCATCTCCAACATCAATCACTCGTTTAGGTAGGAGGTTTGAAGCCCCAAAACACTCGAGATGCCTGTCGCATTCATGCAGCCAACTTGCTACGCGTTCCATTGTCATTGTCTGGCCTCCAGGATGCTGCTCTATCATTCTGCCAGGCAGTATAGGAGCTAGCGCATCATCTGTATCGGTGTTAGCTTAGAGGTAGGCAAACATTAACATTCATGGAGACTGTGTACCTTCCTTTGCCCATAGGTAAATGGCTGCGACAAGATAGATTCTGGTTCTTAAAGTATTGTTACACAAGACTAGAAACCCAGGGCCTTCTACCTGGCGCTTTGCCAGACAGAGATCAAAGGTGGGGTAGCCGGGATATCTTGTGCGAAAATCATCGTCTTCGATGGCTCTTTCAAGCTGAGAAATGACAAGCTCAGCCTGCACAAGAATCAGGTGGCAGAGTTCGCACTCCCTCGCGGAAGAGCGGAGATTTGATAGGCTAGGTTGGTGGGAGAATCCCCACCACTTGTCTTCAACCTTTGAGGATACCGAGTAGTCATTGATGAGGCCCCAGCCGTTCAAATGGGGAAAGAAGTCTGAAGGAAGTTGTGGAAGGTTATTATAGGGAATGGAAGCACATAGGCTACAGAGTGCCATTTTGGTTAGCTCGATGTAGACAAGGTGTAGCCTAGTGCAAAATGGACTTCAAAAATTCCGTGAGTATGCGGGAGATAAGAGCAATTTTGGAAGAAGCTGTTACCATTGAAGTGATGGTGATGGGAGCAAGGCCATTCGGGAACAATAAACGCGGCTACTAGAGGAAGTTCGTATTTGTAGAAATGAGCCTATTTAGGTTTAGTGCATATTCTCATCCATCTGTTTCCTCAATTCTCTTACTTCTATCAAGCCAGAGAATGGAAGTACGCGATGTATGTGTCAACGAAAAAAAAAGCTATCTTCGATTATGTATATCTGGCTCGTCTCAGTTCATTTCATGCCGATATGAGATATGGTGCACATATCGTCTTTTAGATGCCCGTGACATTCAAACTTCGCAGAAAGTGAAGATACTAAGTAGAGCATATTTTCATAGGTAGAAAGGCATGGAATGAAAAACCTAGAGTAGAGTATTTATGCCATAAATGCTTATTGCCTAAGCAGTGGATAATAGGAGGGATCGCTTTTGTAGACAGTCAAATCCATATTTAGGCAGAAGCGACATGGGGGAAACAAGCGTTGTCGAGAGAATTTGACATAAAATTGAAGGGTTCACATTTTGGGAGCCGCACTCTTAGCATTTGGGAGTCGTAATATAATCGGAGGAGTGAAAAAGAGTTCCGGTCTATCGTATCGCCTACGTGACGGCTCCTAAAATCTAAAAGTACGGCTCTGGAAATGTGAACCCAAATGGAAAATCTACTAGTTTCGTCTCTCCCAAACTTAGAAGCTAGATGTGTGGAAGCTGAAGAAGCGAGTGTGATGAGCTGGGTTATAAGAGGCATGGCCAAGGAATTTAAATGTAGAATGTACTACTGCTGGGCGGTTACTAGGGCTGAAAAGTGCTGGTATCGTGCCTTACCAAGTAGTAGGCAACGGATATTATGGACAGAAATTAAGTGAAAGACGCCGCCCACCTTTCGCAAATCAGCAAGTTCAAATTACTCTGATCCAACGGGTCCAAAATCTCCGAAAACCTGTATAACCCACGTCACGCCAACTTGCACGCACCAAGCGATGCCCAGGTCCCCTGCCAACCTCGCGCAAGATCGATCTGGCCCACCCCCAATCCGCCACATCACCCGCACCAATCGCACCACACCCCCAGCGCTCATCAAACGCCCCGTCCGCAGGCCAACACATTCCAGACGCGTGGTTGTGGTGCAGGTTTCCACGCGGGACGATCAAGTGGGCTCGCCCTATGACGTATGTCGCGAACCCTGCCCAACCACCATCTCCAGCCAAAGTGCGTGGCGTCGCAAAGTCACGGCCCACAATCCGGTAATCTTGCAGGCGTGATCGCGGATGAGATCACTCCGACATGATGCAAGATGTAGAGTGGAGGCGTATAAATGTGGTGGTGTCGAGTTCGAAGGATGCGATACACCCATACATGCCTACACCAGCACTATCTGCGCTTTGAGATACCCTTACCATCCGCTTTCCACACACACACACACACACACATATATATATATTCCCACGTTGAAGGCACACATCTCAAATAACCACCCAAAATGTCCAAACCCACCGACACCCCTCCCCAAAAAACATACAAGCAACAAGCCGGCGACTTCTACAGCCGCCAGTACGAATCCTGGATGCCCTGGATCGAAGACAAATACCTCGCCTGGTTCACAAAAGACAACAAAGCCTCATACGCCACAAAACGTATGTCTGCCTCCCCCCCTTCCAACACAACCTTTCCATCCTTCATGCCCTGCCCCTACTTCTTCTTCCACTAACTCTCCCTTCTCCCCCTAGAATCCCTCGACAAAACCAAAGTCACCGGCATCTCACAAGTCGACACGCTCCAAGACGGCGTACACGGCATAGTCAGCGGCCAACTCGGCAAAGGCGGCCTCGCACAGCCCGTTGGCGACGCGTTTTCCAAGGAAGGAATCAACCGTGCGGAGCGCGGGGGCAAAGACGAGCAAGGGCGGCCGCTGGAGAGTCAGGGCCCGTTGGGCGGGTACGGGGCTGCGGCGGCGGAGGGCGTGAAGGGTGGGGTCAAGGGGGCCGGGGGGTATGTTGGGGGGATGTTTGGGGGGAAAGGTGGGGAGGAGGGGAGGAAGAAGTGAGGAGGTGAGGTGGGGTGTGACATGATACCATGGGAAGGATTGTTTGATACTTGTGGATACGGCGAGGCGTAGATTGTACTAGTTTATAATGGCTCTAATGGATTGATATATTTTTTTCTGAATACTTGTTTCTCTGTGTGGGGTGGGGTTTGGTGCTTGTTTGTCGATACGCAGAAGAAGAAGGATGCTATGGCTGTTGAGAGGGAGAAGGCTACTGCTAAAGTTACCCAAGAGGAGAAGCCAGCCGAGAATGAGTGTTGAAAAATGCTAGTAGACAATCCTCCGAGATGAGATGAGCACCCCAAGGAAACGCAGTCCTCACTACCAAACCCTGCAGCAACATCACAGCATCACATCCACACCACACCGGCATCCTTAAAAACCACCATTCACTAAATATATACACGAACCCCCTCCTCCCCTCCCCCCGAAAAAGGAAAAAAAAAAACTCCCATACCAAATACCATTCATGCCTTCACCTCAGGCCCCTCGGGAAAAAAAAAACAGAAAAGAAAAAAAACACCTTTTAACCGCTTGAATGCTGCCGAACGAAAAAAGTAGAAGGGTGCTGTGCCGATGCAACTCACAAGCGCTGTAAAGGGAGGTAGTGGTACGAAGAAAGAGGTTGCGTGTTTCGTTGAAAGGTATGTATGCTTTCTGTCTCGCTGCTGTGCTCTCTACGTTGGGCTCTAAGGCATCTCTTCTCAAATAACCCGATCGTCCAGCTCGCTAATCAAGGCGCTGAACGTCAGCCGTCTCGACGCGGGCTACATGGGCGCGGAAGCGGGGACGGGGTAATGTGGGATGCGGAGGGGCCATGTAATGCGTCTCGAGGTTGGTAAACTGGGTATGTAACATCAACAAAAAAAAATCGTCAATAGATGCTTGATATAAGCGGAGGGGTTTTTTTTTTTTTTTTTTAAAAAAAAAAAAAAACTTTGCTCACTCTCCCGTGCTGTTGCCCCTGGCGCGTCGGCTGACGGTAACGTTGCGTGTGAGATCACCTATGCCACCGATGGAGTTGCGGTTGGTGGGGTTACGGCTGGCTGCCAGTTGGACGCGGGCGCGGACGGTGCCAGCGATTTGTTTCTCGTAGGCTGGGGAGCTTTCGCGGTGAATGTCAGCGAAACGGCGGCCACCGTCGCGGAAGAGGAGACTGTTTTCGTTGGCCGAGAGGGTGGGCCGATGGAGGTTTGCGGTGCTCTGAAATGAGGGTGCTGGCTGGAGCTCTGCTGGCAGTGGTTCGCGGGAGGTGTATTGTCTGCCGGTGAACCTGCTCTTCTCTGTTGGCCGGATGTTTCTGAAGTCGGTCATTGCCCGTGATGGCGCCCGTAGGGTGGGCTCGTCTTCTTCTTCGTCAACACTCGAGCGGTTTCTGTGCAGGCTTGTGCCAGCGCGTTGCAGCCGGGAATGAGTCAGTCGCTCTTCGAAAGGCTCTTGGCTCTCTCGCGGGTAGCCATTGCCAAGCATGCTTGTCCGGCGAGCTTCAATGCGATGAAGTGCTCGGCTTGGACTGATGTTGGATAGTGTATTGCTCTCAGGCTCGATGCTCTGTCGGATAGTCGGGGAGTCGCCGTTGAGCTGCACGCTCGGTCGGCGTGCGATGGTGGCTGCCGATGACCTTAGAGCCGGGCTCGCAATGCTTGGTTTTGCGTCTGCGAGAGCTATGCACAGTTCCGTCAAGCTTCGGCAGATATTGTCGGCTTTACGGCGAACTTGTCTGTCTGACACATTCGCACCGTTGAGGATGGAGCTTGCCGAGTGCAGCGTCCCCTGAGGTCCGGCGCTTCCTGTCATCTCTGCCAGAGTGAGGGCTTCGTTTGCCGTGGCTTCAAGCACACGGAAAACAGCGAGCGTAGTGTGCTGCCGTGACTTGGCAAGAGCATCACGCAACAATGGATGGGTACGGTTGCTCGTGTAAGCGTCTGTAGCTGGTTCAGAAGGAGAAGGGTTCGATTTGCGCGTCTGGTTTGGTGACGAGGAGACTGTGGTTGCTGATGTGTTGGCCGTCCGTGGCCGTTCGGTGGTCGCCTGAGAGACAATGGCGCCTGACGTTGAAGGAATCTTGCCTCCCATTTCGATACGGCGTATCCTAGTCTTCAGCTCGTCCAGCTCGTCCCATACAGATACGGCCGGCCCTGTCGAGCCATGAGACTCTGTGCCATCGGCGCGCGAAGACGACTCCTGGACGTATTCAGGTTGCGGAGTCTTTGTGTCGTCTCGCGAAGAAGAGTAATGACCTAGGTTGGAGGGACGGTAGGTGGCTTGCCTGTTTGGTGGGGTCTGGAGAACGTCAGGCTGGGATCCTCGTCGCTTAGAGCCGAATTGGGCGAGGAAGTCGCGGGGGGACAACTGCGAATCTTGGCGTGAGAAGGAGTCTCGGCGGGAGAAGGAGGCCTTTGCAGACAGCTCAGGAGGCCGAGCGCGAGGGGCCTCGAGTGGGGTCGCTGGCGCTTGTGGTGAGCGTTCGATGACGGTTCTCGTGGAAGAGGGTGCATGCGATACACGACGAGTAGTGGCGGCTGCGGCTGCGGCTGCCCTGGGCTCGGCGGCTGAGGCTATGCGGGAGACAGTTGGTGCGGTTGACGCAGCAGGGCCGGGTGAGGAGACGCGGTGCAGGCGGCCGATGCGCGAACGCAGCTTGTCATGGCGGGTGGTGGTGTCTGGATGGCGCTGCTTTGGGGCGCTGTCTTCGGCAATGTGCAGGAAGAGATCCTCGGATGGCTCGCCGTCGGTGGCATCGGTGTCGGTGGCTCCGTGCGGGCTGTCTCCTGCAGGGCGCGCGTTGGTGGTGGTGCTGCTGGTGGGCGGGCCAGCCTCATACTCGGAGGACTCATCGGAAGACTCGGAGGACTCAGACGACGACGACTCTTCTTCCTCTTCTTCGGACGAGCTCTGCACCTCTTGGCGCGCGGGTGCGGTGGTTTGCTTGGCCATGTTTCGTTGGTGCAATTGCTGCTGTTGCTGCTGTTGCTGCTGTTGCTGTTGCTGCTGCCGTTGCTGCTGCTGTTGTTGGGCGTGGGCGTAGGCGTAGTCGGTCTGCTTCTGCGACGGCCGGCGCGCAAAATCCGAGTTGCCGCGGGTTATCAGGGTAACGGGCGGGCCGCGCGACGTGTCATGGCCTGCACTGAAGGAGGCCGGTGGTCGTCTGGTGGTGGGTGGGGAGCGCGGCTCTGTGGCGGCCGAGGGGGCTTGGGGGGAGAAGTAGGAATGTGCAGCGGGGTGGGTGGGTGAAGTGAGTGAATGGGGATGGGGAATGTGCGTTGGGTGCGCGGCGGTAGAGTGCGTGGGCGTGGGCGGTGGTGCGGTCGCTGTTGGTGTGGAGGGGTTCGTGTTGCGCCTCGAGCGTGGAAGCACAATAGAGGCAGAAACCGTCGAGCTTGACGACGGCAGGCGCAGCAGTGACGGGGTCTCTGGCGCTGGGGCCGTCTTCGTCCTCTGGTGCTTGGGCGGCGTGGGCCGGGGAGCAGCTCTGTCGGCCTTTTCTGCTGCCTTTTCTGCTGCCGCCTTTTCTGCTGCTGCTGCTGCTGCTTTGTCCTTGGACGACGACGACTTGCGCGAGTGCCGTCCAAATATCGGCATGGCTAGTGACAGCTGCACACTCTCAGTGTGCTGGCAGCGACAGGGTTCACCGCCTCATGTCTCCCGTGTCTGGATAGCTAGGCGGCCCGCAATGGCGCCCAAAGTCGACTGCTGGAGGTTTGCGTGTTTTGCATGGTGCCAGGAAGATGGCCAGAGGGAATGAGAAGCCGACGCCGCCCCGGGTTGCTGGGCTTCGGCCGTCTCTTGACCCTCCCAAGGGCTAGACGTTTGGGCCACCTCTGCAAGAGATGTCACACCCACGCACTAGCAGACGGCCACACTCCCACGCTGCTGCCCTGCTACCAGCTACGGCGTCAACCTGCTGCTGAGCCGTGGCAGGTTACCCTGATTCTTCGGCACACCTGGCCGAATCTCGCCATCTCGTCCGGTGCAGCATGCGGCCGTCGAAAAGCAGGCAAGTCACGCCTCCCTCCACGCTGCGCCTGTTCCTGCGTCGCATCCTGGCCACTGCTAAGCGAGCTGTTTCGCCCTTCGCCAATTGCCGTGTTTTGCCTCGTCATGCAAGGCTGGCCAGACATCACAGTGGGTTATGCCCAAAGGAGTTGTGCATGCAGTTATCGCCAAGTTATAGCCATCTGTGCAGGCAGAGAAGACACTCAGATCGGCGCCATGTTGAAGCGTGGGCTCATTGCACAGCAAACGGCTGTCTGGTAGAAGCAGAAGCAGAAGCAGTCGATGGCGTGCTATGTAGGTACGTACTTACTTGCCGTGTAGGCATGGTGACGCAAAACATTCTAGGCCGTCGCATGCACATCATGTGTGCGGTTAAGGCTACAATGCTCTGTGACACCCTTGCTTTCCGCTGCCCGTGGAGAGTGGCCTTGTGTTCGCCACAGCGCCCAGCCGTACACCAGCCACACGTACACCAGCCACAGAGCGCACGTGATCCGTGGCTAGCGCATGTCCTGGCCCAGCACGAGATAATTTGCCGACTCCACTCCTCGACTCCCTCCAACCACGCGCCCTCCATCCGTCCCCATCATGTCCGTCGCAGCCCTCTCCAAGTCGCTGCCCAAGCCAAAGTACACCGGCGATGAAGAAGAGCTGACGCGAAGCACGCGCGTCCTCACCACCGAGCAGTATGAGACACAGGTCGCGAGGAGGCAGACCGGCCCGCCTGCCTATGGCGCCCGGAAGAACTGGCGGCCACGGACCGCCGAAGATTTCAACGACGGCGGCGCCTTCCCCGAAGTTCACGTCGCCCAGTACCCGCTCGACATGGGCAAGAAGGGCGAGCCGTCCAAATCAAATGCCCTGGTGCGCAGAATCGACGGCGAAGGAAAGACCAAGTACGATGAGATTGCGAAACGCGGCCACGGCGAATCGCGAATCGTCCAAGCCAGCTTCAAAGACCTGATCCCCCTACGGCAGCAAGCAGATGCTGGGCAGCTGGACCTGGCGCGGCCAAGCCGAGAGGTGGTGCAGGCCACCAAAGAGAAAACAGAGGCCGCCCTGATGGCCCTCGTTTCAGGACAAACCGCTGCGCAGAAACCGAAAAACGTCCAAGGCCGCAAGAACGACGAGCCTACCTTTGTGCGATACACCCCAACGGCGCAAATGGGCGAGGCCCAAGGAAAGACGCGCATCTTCAAGATCCAACAAAGACAGGTCGACCCCCTAGAGCCGCCAAAATTCAAGCATAAGAGGATCCCGCGCGGCCCGCCTTCCCCTCCCCCACCAGTACTCCACTCGCCACCACGGAAGCTGACCGCCGAGGATCAGGAGATGTGGAAGATTCCGCCTCCCATCAGCAACTGGAAGAATCCAAAGGGTTACACCGTGCCACTAGACAAGCGTCTGGCAGCAGACGGGCGAGGCCTTCAGGATGTCACCATCAACGACAAATTTGCGCATCTTGGCGAGGCACTTCAGGCGGCAGACCGGCATGCGCGTGAGGAAGTCAAACAGCGCGCAATCATGCAGCAAAGACTGGCCGAGAAGGAGAAGCTACAGAAGGAGGAACATCTGCGCAACCTAGCTAAGCAGGCCCGCGAGGAGAGGGCGAACGCATCGCGACGCCGGTCACCCAGCGACTCGGAGACTGACTCGGAAGATGAGGCAGTACGGAAGCGACAAGCAGACCGCAAAGAACGCCGCGAAGAGTTCCAACGAGAGATGCGCCAATCGCGTATGGGTACTGATCGCAAGATTCAAATGCTGGCCCGCGAACAGAACCGTGACATCTCAGAGAAGGTTGCCCTTGGCCTCGCAAAACCCACGCAGAGCGGCGAGTCCATGTACGATTCTCGGCTCTTCAACCAGTCTAGTGGATTCAACGCTGGCATCAACGAAGACAACCACTACGATAAGCCGCTCTTCGCCGCCCAAGACGCCATCAGCAGCATATACCGCCCTTCCATGCAGCAGGACGATGGTGAAGATGATGGACAAACATATGACCGCATCACAAAGTCGAGCAAATTTGAGGTACTGGGCAGGGCCAAAGAGGGCTTCAAAGGGGCGGACTTACAAGAGGCTCGCGAAGGGCCTGTGCAGTTTGAGAAGGACACTGACGACCCTTTCAACATCAACCAGATGATTAGCGAGGTCAGAGGAGAAAAGACGGATGCGAAGGCTGGGGAAAAACGTTACGGCGTGCACGAGCCAGAGGAGCGATCAGCCAAACGTGCACGAGTCGAAGACGACAGCGATTGAGTTCGACTTGAATTGTATATTATCACCTTTAGCATTTGTTTCGTAGAGCGCAGGAGTTCGGGATGCAGATGGGCATTGCAGATTGTCACGGTGACTAGCCCCGTATGGTGTCCTTGACATTGGACAACGATCAAAATCTATCATTCGATCCTGGGCTACATCGGAAGACTTCCGCCATCTTTGAGTAGCTGATTAAGCATATCACCAGTTTTATCTTTCACTTTATCCGACGTTAGGGGCACATCCGAACTCGTGTAGTACGTAGGTGTTTAATCATCGTGCTCCGATTGGCTTGCACTGCACTTCGGAAGATGCACCTGGCACCACCGACGTCAACTCCCGTTTGACACCACAACCACACTATTGTCGGTACCATGCTCCCCAGCCCCGCGTGCGGTTACTGTACTTGTGGACCCTAAAGTTTTAAATAAGATGGCCGGGTCGGCAAGCGTATAGTGTTGTGCTTTCTCATCACTTGCTGACCACTGTACTGATTTACAGTAAAGACAGACCACTATCTTCGCTTTTGTAGCGGGCAGCTACCCCTTCAAAAAAAAAAAAAAAAAATTCTGGGTTGAATTGAAAATTATAAGGCAATATGGCTACAAATGGCGCCCCGGCGAAGAATGCCAAGGAGCACAAGTTCAACCCAAATTTTACACAAGCAGTTATCAATGCGACTGGACCGAAAGCTACCCCACGCGTCAGACAGCTCACGACGAGCCTGATCCAGCATCTCCATGACTTTGCACGGGAAAATGAGCTCATAATTGACGAGTGGATGCAAGGCGTTCAACTAGTAAGTTCCAAGTTGCCCATGTACCCCCAATGACCTATCCTGATTCTCCCCAGATGAACGCCGCTGGCCAAATGTCTGACGACAAGCGCAACGAAGGCCAACTTGTCTGCGACATTCTCGGTCTTGAATCCCTCGTCGACGAAATCACATACAAGCTGGCGTCCGAAGCGGCCGACGAACCCACCGCGACCGCCATCCTCGGACCCTTCTACCGCCAGAACGCTCCCGCCCTCTCCATGGGCTCCTGCATCGTCTCAGACGAGATAAACAAGCAAGGCGATCGCACATGGATGCACGGCACCATCACCGATTTCCGGACTGGCAAACCGCTATCCGGCGTCGTCATCGACGTCTGGCACACCGCGCCCAACGGCCTCTACGAGCAGCAGGACCCCGACCAACCCGAGATGAACCTCCGCGGCACATTTACCACAGGCCCCGACGGCAAATACGACTTCTACTGCCTCCGCCCCGTTCCCTATCCCATCCCATACGACGGCCCCGCAGGCGATATCCTCAAAGCACTCGACAGACACCCATACCGCCCCGCACACATCCACTTCCTCGTACGTGCCCTAAATTTCTCCATCTCTACCCTGCAACTTACTTACACGCTCGCAGCTCAAAGCCCCAGGCTACAAGCCCATCGTAACGCAGATTTTCGACCGCCAGAGCAAGTACATTGATGACGACGCCGTGTTCGCCGTGAAGGATAGTTTAATCGTTGATTTCAAGCCGTTCAGTGGAGACGTGAGGGCAGAGTTCGAATTGCCATATGATTTCAAAATGGCGAGTTTTGAAGAGGCGAAGAAGTAAAGCCCCCCCCCCTACCCCCCGGCTGAAAGGAAAGAGCAATGGAATGAAGTATAATGGATTAGATATTATGTACATGTTTCTTTTTCGCATCGGACTGATTTCGTGCTCCTGGTGATGTGTGTTCCGAGTGCATTCCGACATCCCGACGTTTACTCCTCGCATTCTCCTGCTCCGTTTGACAAGCCGCTTGCAACCGAGCCGCGGCAAAGGACGACATACTAGTCGACGACGCCTTACACGCCCTGTCTGGTCACGAGGGCGGTTTAGTGTAGGTAAGGTTTAAGTGCTTTGTCGGTTTAAAAAGGGTAATTAGGATGGTATGTTGATCACTTTCTGGAATTCGAAAGTGCTTGTTGTGTGGATATTGCTCGTTTGGTATGTTCTTTGAGATTATGACAAGGGCTGGGATTGGCTGACGTGGTAAAGGTAGTGATTTGATATCTAGTGAATGCTCTCACCTACGTGTATACGGCAAACGCTACGCGTGCTGAGAAGCTCTCAGGTATAAAAGCGTTTCTGCCTCGCTCAACCCCTCAACCCCTCAACACCACAACCACCCACAATGGGAGACATGCCATCCGAAAAGATCCCACTCGGGCGCTACATGTGGCAACGCATCCACCAAGTCGGAATCAATACCGTCTTCGGCGTACCCGGCGATTTCAACCTGCAATTCCTCGACTACCTGTACCACGTGGACGGATTGCAATGGATGGGTAACCAGAACGAGCTGAACGCTGCGTACGCCGCCGACGGCTACGCAAGAGTCAAAGGCGTGCCGGGGTGCGTGCTCACGACGCACGGCGTCGGCGAATTGAGTGCGCTGAACGGCATTGCGGGCGCCCTATCGGAGCAGGTCAAGTTGATCCATGTTGTTGGGCAGACGACGCGGCCCATGCAGGACAATCATATGATGATCCACCACTCAATTGGGAGCAAGCCGGATCACCAGCAGTACAATAGGGCGTCTGTCGGGCTGCGCTATGCGGCTGCCGAGTTGTGGGATGTTGAGAGTGCGCCGGCGGAGATTGATCGGGTGATTAGGGAGTGCTTTCTCAGGTCTGGGCCGGTGTATATTTTCATGCCGCTGGATCTTTCGGCCGAGATGGTGGATGCGAGATTGCTGGATACGCCTATTAATACTTTGCCAGATATCGACGAGGCGGCCCAGAGTGCTGCGGTCAAGGCGATTGTGGATGCGGTGAAGGAGGCGAAATATCCTTCGATTCTGGTTGATGCGTGGACACAAAGGTTTGGGGCTGCGGAAGAGGCGAAACAGCTTGTGCGGAAACTCCATGTCCCGTTTTATTCGGCGAATATGGGGAAGGGTGTTGTGGATGAGACAGAGGAGATGTATGTTGGTGTGTGGAATGGAGAGGTTAGCACGCCTGGTGTGAAGGAGGCAGCGAAGGCTGCGGATTTGATGGTACGTACTTCTTTGTCGATATCTGGTTGAGGGATATCTGCTAACATGGTATACACCAGATCACCCTTGGCTACGTCCCCGCCGACACAAACTCAGCATCCTTCTCGCGAGCCCTAGCCCCCGAATCAACAATCCACATCAACCCCCACGACGTCGTCGTAAAAGGCAAAACTTACCCAAACACATCTATCAAATCCCTCATCGGCGCCCTAGCAGCCACCCTCCCCTCAATACCACAGCACCAAATCTCCAAACCACAACTTCCCCCAACCCGCATCCCCCGCGACAAAGATGCAACCCACCTCACCCAATCCTTCCTCTGGCCCTCCATTGAATCCTTCCTCCAACCCGGCGACTGTGTCATCGGCGAAACCGGCACCTCCAACTTCGGCCTCTGCGACATCAAATTCCCATCCTCGACCCGCTTCATCACGCAAATCTACTACGGCAGCATCGGCTTCGCGGCGGCGGCCACCCTCGGCGTCGAAGTCGCGCGCTCAGAACTCGGCACGCCAGGGCGCACAGTGCTGCTCACAGGCGACGGCAGCATGGCGCTGACCATGCAGGAAATCGGCACCATGATCCGCGCAAACCTGCGACTCGTCTACTTCGTCATCAACAACGCGGGCTACACCGTCGAGCGCCTCATCTGGGGCGCCAAGCAGCCATACAACGACATCGTGCCTACCAACTACGCGCACCTTTTGCCGCTGTTCAACCACCCGGATCCCGCAAACTCGTTCCACCGCGCAACCACCAAGGCCGAGTTGACGAGCATTTTGGCGCTAGATAGGGTGCGGACGCCGCAGAATGTGCAGCTGGTGGAGCTGGTGGTGGATAAGCTAGATACGAGTTGGAGGCTGGGTGGGGTGCTAGCGTTGAGGAGGAAGGAGCATGCGGAGTTGATGACGAGGGAGGGGGTTTTCGACACGTTTGGGAATTGGGGGTTGGATGCTGGGGCGGTGCCGGGGGATGTGAAGTGGGATTAGGGAGGTAGGTTAAGTAGGATGGATTATGGAGGGGATTGTGGGGATGTAGCTTGCCCCCCCCCCTTTTTTTTTCTAAGGAGAAGAGGTATATATCCTATATTATGATATAGGGCTGGGAAATATTGAAATCCTTGCATACTTATTTTTGCGTGGTTGATGTAAACCTATGTTTCTCATATTTTGCCATTGTTCTTGTTATTCGATCAGTTCGAAATACCGCTTCTTGCGAACATATGGGCGGTTGTTCATGATGCAGCTCTAGAAGTGGGGAGGTTGTTGCTTAGATTTATCCAGTTCTTTATGTCGCCGGTTTTTTTCAATGTTAGTGGTAAATGTACGCACTCTTGATATTGCATGGAGATTTCCCTTCTGTCTAACTTTCGCCATCCCTCAATCATATTCACCTTGTACGTACTTCTTGGATAAGAGTTTAAATCGCCAAGCCCACGAAGCCCTCGACACCATCGCACTCATGTAAATACCTATCATACTCGTCCCTAAGTATCAAGCATCCAAGCAAGCAAGCTCTGGGACACGTTGGTATATGTAGATCAGCGTTGTCCCCACATAATTGGTGCGCCAGAATCCTGCGAGACAGGGGGCCAGCGCGCAATGCTTCTATATTAGGCTAGATTGACACATCACGAACATCCTCACATGTCATCATCCAACAGTCGTTCTATAATCCCGCACCCTTTGGGTCTACTTTGAGACGCGCTGATTGTCTAGCCTTCGAACGATTGGTCCACCAAGCGCAGCATCATGGTTGGTGTTCCTGGCCGCTCCAAAGGCTGCCACACATGCAAGAAGCGCAAGAAGAAGGCAAGACCCCACTACAGCCATTTAAAACACCAATCCTAGCTAACGACTGTGTCAGTGTGACCTCGAGCGCCCAGTATGTAATAATTGCACACGGGGCAATTTCGTGTGTGGTGGGTATGACCAGAATATGATCGTAGTCCAGGTTGGTCAAGATGGCAAAGGAACATATCAGCGGCAAATGCAAAAAAACGCCGTTCAAAGCGTGCAGCCTATCGCATCTCCAGCAGACGTCCGATGCAAAAACCTTAATCGCACGGCTCTCGAATTTGAGTGCTTTACGGGGTTTTCGCTGATCCTGTCGCCGCCGGCAACGACTAATACGCCCAGAGAGCCACCTTGGGCCCATGATCTGTGGACGCCGCTTTTGCAGCTGGCTACTCAAAGCGACATCGTAAGGTGGGTGTCATGGTTCTGGAATCCGCTTCATCGGACCAAGAATTAATTTCATAGTACAGATGTTCCATGTTGGCAGCCAGTGCATTTCAAGTCGGGCATGAGAGTCGTAACAGCGGACTTCGGAACAGGGGTGGAGAGCTGTATGGTGAGGGTGTCCGCCGGATGACCCGCGCCATTGACCCTGCACGACTTGCGAAGCGGGGGTCTGGTATGTTTGAATTGGAGATGGCTGGGTATGGACTAGCATTGTATGAAGTGAGTGCCACAAGTGGATCGAGGTGCCGGGGTATATGCTGCGCAGCACGCATGCATTCCTTGTCTTGCTCAAGGATTATATCTAGGAGCATCATCTCGCTAACATAACTATTGGATCAGTTTTTCAGACAAGAAGTGCCCAGCATCACGGACCAACAGTCTCGCACGGCAAGATTTAGAAAGGTAAGCTACCTCGAATATCATTGCTGGCAGAAGCTGGTCACTGAATAGCAGAATACAGTACTACGATCGAGACCAGATCCGCTTTTCCACCCGCTACAAAGGCCATGTAGGCGGGCTCATGCAATTAATCCGTCTCCAGAACCCAGAATTATTTTCCGATCCTCGTCGCCACGGTCTATTCCTCTTACTACGCCAAATATGGGTTTGTCACGCCCTCCCATCCCAAAGTCAACATCTAACCCCCAACAGCTCCCCCAATGCCTCGAAATGCGCCACTCAACCTTCCTAGGAACCACAGAATGGCTCACCAAGCCCTGGAAAGGGCGCCCAAAGATGTACTACGACACCCTCTGGGACTCCATCACTGTGCTGCCCACCATGCTTGAAGCATGGGAGACCCTCAAGCTCGAGCCGCCCGGCGTAAAAGCAGAGCACGACGCCCTCCTACTCCGCAAGCAATGCGCCGACCTCGACGCTATATACCACGAATGGCACTCCAACCTATCCACCGCATGCCCGTCCTTCGAGCGCTCGGAGGCCGCCAAGCTACGCAAGCAAATCGATGAATCACCACTAGAAGACCTACCAAGCATATTAATCGAGTACGGCCTGTGGTACCTCATGTCCTGGACAAACCACTGGGCCGCCCGCATCATCCTGTACTCCGCCGCGGCCCAAATATACGCGGCCTACCCGCCCGCCCCGGGCGAACGCATCGTCGTCGCAGCGCAGTCGCTAGGCGCGTATTGCCTGTGCATAGCGCGGTCCACGGCGCTCTTCTTCGACCCAAAGCATGAAATGGGGTTGCTCCCGGAAATGGCGCTGAGGGTCACGGCTGCGGTTGCGCAGAAGGTGCTGGAGAACCCCGTGCTGAGGGCTGTGGGCGATCCGATGTTGGATGAGGCCGAGGCTATTTTGAAAGGTATTGGGCGGGAGGAACTCGCTGCGGAAATGCGTGAGGCGGCGGCGGCGGCGGAGGAGGAGGAGGGGGGTGGGGCTGTGGTGCCGGTGTCTATGGTGGTGGGAGGCGGGCGGGTGGTGCGGCTTGTTTAAGGTTGTCAATATTGGGTCTGGGGCAGAATATATAGACGGGAAACTGAGGAAGGCCCCGTACATAGTCGGCATCGGTGGCTCTGGTAATTTGCAATACTAGTTGGTGAGATGTCGAAACGAGCGTACACGTATATATATGCTTGCGTTTCCACCAACTTCATTGGACGCTCACATTTACATTTAGAAGAAAAAGAAGTAGCAGCCGACTTTCTGCGTCGGTAGCTCAGGATCTAGCCCCTGGATACAATTTGCCATCTTGGTGAAAATCGAGCAAAAAAAAAAAAAAAAAAAGAAAAGGCAACATGTCGTACATGGCTAAGTGCAAACGTCACCGCAACTCCAAACACAACATATCAGGCTCTACGGCATACAAAGCTCTCTCCTAGTCCCATGTCTCCTACAACTCATGGTGGGCCTCATGCTAGCCGACGCCCGTTAATTCGACGCGTCTCGCACCGTGCAAACAAACTATAGATAAAACCGGTGCTCCGAGGTACGAAATGCCATGGCCAAACCCTTCCTGTTGCCCCGTCTGAAAAAAAAAAAAAAAGGATTAAAAAAATTCCCGTGTTCCAATCCTTGCTCCTAACGCACAAAAACGCCGTTGCTATGCCCCCTATTGAACGCCATCATCATGCTCATCCACACACACACACACACACGCACCCCTCCATCCAGCTCGATAACTACTCCTCACCGAAACAGCCTCTTCCCCCCCGTCCTCGCACACGCCCTCTCAACCCCTTCCAAACTCAACCCAGCAAACCCCGCACCACCCCCCTCCCGATCCCGCTTATACCTCCTCAATGCCTCTCTCAAATGTGCGGGCGTCAGCGGCCCTACATTACTCTGCCTTAGCCTCTCCTGCAGCCCCTCGTCCTCGGCAATCTCGTTCCACAGCGGGACCTCGCGGTTGACACGTTCAGGATACATGCCCGCGCCCTGGATATCTGAGTTCGTGGGGCGATTGCGCGGGTCCTTGATGTGCGCGCTGGGGCGCTGGAGGGACTGGATGAGGAGCGCGGGGGGAATCGCGGGGTTGGGGCGGTGTGTGGCTGTTACCGACCATTCGTCGCGGACGGTGAGGGCGCGGTCGATGATGTCGCCGATGAAGGATTTGGCGTAGGACGTGACGGCGATGATGACGGGCTGGGGGACGGATTGGGAGAGTGTTTGGTTGACGAGTTTGCGGACGGTTTCGCGCTTGAGGCGGATGCGGCGGTAGGTGGCGTAGCGGTCGGTTTGGAGGGGGGTCATGTATTCCATGAGCATGCTGGGTAGAGTTAGTATGGTGAGGTTGGAGGTAGGGGGTAGGGGGACATATGTACCGTTCGTGTTGCTTTTCGAGGTTGCGACGTTCTTCGGCGGTCATGCCGCCTTCTTCGACGGCCATGCCCATTTCTTCGCCCATGTCATCGTCATCGTCGTCTTCGTAGTCGCCGCCGTCTGCGCCTTCGCCGCCTTCTCCGCCGACCATGCTTCCTTCTGCGCCTTTTCCGCCTCGGCCGCCGCGTGCGCTGCTGACGACGCTCCCGGCATCTCCATCGCCCTTCTTCTTGCGCTTTTTCCCACCCGCTCCGTTCGCGACTGACGTTGTGGCGACGCTATCGACCGAAGGTGAGCGCGAGAAGCGAAGGGGTGAGCCGACTCCTTCTGATTCTGGCGAGAAGGCGTTACGGAGGTGAGAGGGTTTGTGCTTCTTTGCTACGCCGCTGAGAGACGATATGCTACCCCGTTTCCGCGGCATGCCAATTGTGGGAATGTGAGGTGGAGACGCCATGCTGGAGCTTTGCGTCTTTATCCGTGGCTGTTGTAAAGTGACGAATGGATGTCGTGTCGGGAGGTAAGATTGCAGATCCTGTGTGTTGAGTTGGATTGCAGGGAGATTGCGCAAAAAGATAGCGACAAACGCGCTTGCGGCAACGCTCTCACGGCTCACAGTTGTCGTGGCAGGTAGATGGGTGAAATGAAGTCGCAAGCAGCTCGCCAAGAAACGGCCGCTAGCGCGTCAACCATTCCGCTCGGAACGCGGCCAGCCCATGATTTCGTCATCGACACTATTCACTCCTCTCAATCTACCAACATGTAATCCCACTAACAATCAGGCGCCATCCCTCTACGGTCCCTCCCATCTTCAATCACTACCATGCTATCCTACGAGGAAACCTACGCCCCAACCACAACCACAACCACACCCACACCCACACCCACAACCCTCCCCGAGCCCGCCCTAGAACTCGCATCAAAGCTCTTCTCTCTTGCACACACCGGCGATACTTCCACGTTGAAAACATATCTAGACGCTGGCGCCCCAATAAGCCTCACCAATCATGCGGGCGATACGCTGCTCATGCTTGCTGCGTACCATGGACATGTAGACACGACCAAGATGTTGTTGGATCACGGTGCAGATGCAAATGTATTGGATGCTAGGACCCAAAGGCCCCATTGCGCGCACTGTGTTCAAGGGCTCGGGCAATGTAGCCAGAGCCTTGTTTGATAGAGGTGCTGATGTGTCGGCGGGGCAGCCATGTTCAAGAGAGGAAAGTGCCTAGAGCTGTTTGGGGTTGGGGAGAACACAGATGCACAAGTAGAGAGTCAGTAGGCCTGAAGAATCACAACATCACCACGGTAAGAAGATTGTATAGAGAGGTGGAAACCTTCTCATGAGGTCATTTCATCCAGACAGCTATATCATAATAGCCCCAGATTCATCCATCAAACCCTAAGAAACCCATTCGCCTACCAAACACCGTCTAGTTCTCGTGAAGCATCGTAGTGAACGTCTCGGCAGCACCCTCGGGCTTGCCATCCTTCTTGAGCGCTTTTGAGCCCAACTTCTCCTTGGCAAAGGCCGCGGCATATGGGTTGAGACGGAGCTGTACCTGGAAGTTCTTGAGCGGGTTCTTCTTCTGTACAACGCCGCGCTTGGAGACGGCACCGCCACGGACTGGGCGGAGGACCTTCTGGATGTCGCTTGAGTTGATGATCTTGCTGAGGTCGGGCTGCTTCATGATGGTCGAAGGAAGGAGGAAGTCCTTCTTCAGTGCTGAGGGCTCAGTGCTAGAGCCGTAGATGGTGTCGAGAGCACCGAAAGCGGATGAGGTCCAGACAATGAAGCGGCCGAGGTGACCACCAGGTGCGAGCTGGAGGAGGTTCAATGAGTAGACAGATGATGTCTCAACACCGGGGATGTTGCGGAAAGCCTTGACGAGCTCTGTGCCATCCTCATCGGGGTTGTAGATGACAAGAGGACCACGGCGCTGCTTGTGACGACGACCCCTCAGCTTACCCTTACCAGCGCGGAGTTTGCGAGAGTTCTTGGCCTTCTCAACATCAGCTCCAGCACCGACAGCCTTGAGCAGGGCCACGGCAGCGGAAGTCTTGCGGATAGCAGCATCGGCAAAAGCAGTCGAGGAAATGACGAGGGGAACCTCAGGAACGGTGCTGACGTTGTGACCACGAGCCATGAGGAGAGCAGGGCTTCCTGAAGCAGCGAGCGCAGAGGCGGTAGCAAAGCGCTTCTGGTTCAGGTTGATCTTCTGGTGCCACTTGCGCCAGACCTTGGTGGGAGCAAACATGCGGCCAGAGCGGCACATGTTACCGAATGCAGCCTGTCCAGCACGGTGAGTTCCTCCACCAGAGACACGAGGAATACGGGCGACGGCACGACCAGTACCCCATGATTCAGCAGAGGTTTGGTGACCAGCCTTCTCGGAGCTGATATGGCATTAGAGGAGATTGTTATGCGGTGTATGGATACCTTACACGGCATATGGCTGGCGGCGGTTCTTGTTCATGCCAGTGTGGACCGCATGGACAATATCGGGGCGGATGGGCGCCTGTTCAGCATGTCAGTACTATTCTTGGGGGATTTAACAGAAATTGAAGGCTGTTCTGCCGCAAGCATGCTATTGCCATGTCGAATTGCGTCTTTGCATCGCATTGGAGTGGTGCATGCGAACTTTGCTAGAACTGCAACAGCGTCGTAGGACTGACCTTGAAGACATTGGGGACGGTGACGGTGTCCTTGGTGGACTCGCCCTTGGCGGAGATGACGGTAACGGTCGGCCTCGACATGGTGTCTCGTGTGGGCGTTGCTGTTGTTAGTATCGCTGCTGTTGTCGTGAACTTCGACGGTTCGAAATTGATGGTGTGTGGAGCTTACCTAACCGAGAAATCTTGGCGCAGAATCTTGGGCACGTCACGTGGTATGCACTTCGAGCCTCAGGCTAAAAATCACGCAAGTGACTTTCGGGGCGGGAGCCTGGATCGGCGGACCGTCTTGTTGGCACATGTTAATTGTGGTTTCACATATTGCTCTACAAACTAGTGAAGACCGGGTACACGTCACATGGCAAATTGACTTAAAGCATCTCGCCCATGGCATCGGCGGCTGTTTACTGTTTCAAACCTCAAGCTCCAATTTATGATAGTTTTCATCACTACTCCAGTAACATTGCTTTGTGGATCTATAATGCTATAGGGTATGAAACAGGGCAGCTTCAAGATGATTACCTTCGACGTGAAGATCAGGCACACTTCTAGGCACTCATCCGATAGACGAGACAGCATCCATGATGGGTGTATTTCGGGTACCTGTCTAGGCTGTGGTGATGCACCTTAGAACGATTGCATATTGCGTACCAGAGTATGAACCGCCTTGGAAGCCATGCAATAATCAACGTGTTACTCGCCTGCAGTTGCATGTTTGAGGAAGTCAGGCTTCCCTATCCGGTTGCCTACGCCTGTAATGAGCAGGCTGATAATTGTATAGCTCGTCGGGTCATAGTGGGTTTACCGGAACTTGCCTCATACTCTGTTGACACTTCTCAAATGATGGATAAGATTATTGTTATGCTCCGCATTTGGTTTCTGAGGTAATTTGCCGGAGGCGCTATATGCTGGAAACGGCATTGATACGCTACCTTTAGAAATGGCAGAGGAAGCATTGTAGTCTCCGGATGAGGCTCAAGGTTTATTGAATTCTGGAAGGTTACTGTTGAGTGAGCGCCCGGAGGTATACTTCAATATCTGGGGTATGCAGTTACGAGTCAGTAGTCATTGTCGGTACCAGGTCGATTTTGATCTCACGTGTTTTGGAAGTGAGGCCGGTACAGTGGATCGTCGCTGGGGTTGAACGGTCCATGCGTCACAATTCTTCCGCGAACGGAAACTGACCACGCAGAGCACGCTGAAACACTTGAGAGTGCGGACAGACCGCATTAGGCGGGCTAGGGTGATGGAAGGAGGGAGGGCAAACCGCGAGAGCCCAAAGTGGTCTGTCGCAAGAACAGCCGGCAGTCGGTGTCAAACGGGCATGCTGGGCAACGTCGCACGGCAAGTGAGGTGAGGGTGGATGGGTTGAGTATCTCAAACGTCGAAACTCGCCGTAGGCTTGGTGTTGAGGACTTGAAACGGTAGAGATTGTCGCATGGAGCAGGCGACGGCGAATACGGAGGGGCGCCGCTCGCTCGCAAAGAGCGACAAACATGGGCGTAACACAGACGACGCCAACGGACGGGTCTCTGTGCCTTGTGTTTCATGCTAGAGAAGTCTGCTCTCGGAGAGGCAGATGGCTTAGGAAGGCGAGGCGACAGCACAGAGACAGAAGGGAAAGGAGCAGCATCCCAATGTCCGAGGCCCGTTGCTGGATTTCCAGGATGTCCAGGACGGCTGGAGGGTGTTCATGTGTTTCTTGGGGGTGACAGGCTGATGGTGCTCGTCTAGCCCTTCCCAGGTGCGCAAATGCGTGCCTCAGGGGGGCTATTTGGGGGTTCCCGGCAGCTAGGTGGGCCAGGGTGGTGCAGTTTGCGGCCCTGGGGTGTGGCCACCGCTGGCCCGCGGCTGGAGCATGACTATTGCCAGCAGCGGCCGTGGCCAGCGCAGCAGAAACGCAGCGAGGATTTTGCAGAGAGTGCAGTGGTTCGCGGCGTGAATGCTGCCATGCGGTGGATGTGAGTGGCAGGCCAAAGACCAAGGGGGAGTGGAGCGTTATTGTAGGCAGCCAGTCGTAGACTCGATGAGCACCCCCCCGGCATGGCGTGCTAGTGGTTGCAGCTGGCCTCGTAGCGCTGGCGGTTCTATTTTGGGCGGGCGCTAGGCAGTGTCGGGCGGTGCGGTTTGCAGGCGCGCGCTGTGGTTCGCTCGCTCCCGCTGGACCACAATCGCCTCTGTTCTGTTCTGCGACGGCAACAGGTGTCATCGCTCTCTCCAACACACACGCACACACGCTCCGAGCCAATTTGCTGTGTGTTGTGTCGCACCCACAGCGACCGTGACTGCGACTGCGACTGCGACTGCGACTGCGACACACCACGGCCTTTTCCCTTCCCCACGACTCGAGCGACTCGGGCCACTCCACGCGGGCTCAGACACCACACACGACGTTGGTGCACGCCCGTCGACCCGCCCATTCGACCTCTGTTTTCTTGCACGCCGCATTCCCAGGCAGAGGCGCATCGCTGGCCTAGTCGCTCCTTCCCCCAGGCGCTTAGTTGAAGGAGCTGGCATCCTCACAAACTACCCACGCAGCCGCGACCTGCTGTTCGTCGCTGCCGCCAATTCGGTATGTGTGTGCTTCCTTCCTTTGTCCCCTGTCGCTGCTTCCGTCCTGGCGACGTGCCTTCCTGCTCTGCTGCCTACCAGGACAGCCGTTCCAGCCAGCCCAGCCAACTCATGGCTGCCACCGCGGCTGCCCTCACCACAACAACCTCCACAACCACTGCCTCCTCTGCCTCCCTCACCATGCCACACGCTGACAGTCCCACCCTCAAGAGAGCTTTCTGTACCACTAATTCCTCGTTTCCCTCCAAGAAACTCGAGCTTACCTTCACACCCACCCACTGCCCTCGACTGGCACCCTCTCCGCGTCTGCGCAAACCCACTATGGTGCAGACGAGCCCCGTATCCTTGATGCACATGCCCTCACTCGGATCAGTCTTTGGAGGAGATCTGCATACAAACGGCCCAAAGGACAGCACAGACACACATGGCAGCAATGTAGCACGGCCTGCCTCGAGCGGTCATACAGCAAACGGCGCCTCCTTCTCCTCTTTCCACATGCACACCGACAGCCGTGACAGCAATTCCACAGCCTCGTCCGATAACTCGCCCACCACCACCATCTCCACCATGGACTCGTCGTCCGTCACCGATCCGTCGCCGGGTCCTTCGCCCGAGTCGCCCTTGGCCAAGACGGCCGCTTCGTCTTCTTTCGTCGCTGACTTCCGTTCACGGAGGCCAGAGACGAGCCCTGGAGACTCATCCCCAAGCGCCTTCTTCGAGCTGCAAAGACCAACCACGCCCGCCAAGAAGGCACGCAACCTGAAGAACCTGGGCATCAACACCACCACGTCTCTGACAAATCTCCGCGGCCATACTCCAGCTCCAGTTGCGGTCATACCCAAAGAAAGAAACAGCTCGGCGCCACCCTCTCCGCTGTTCATCAAGCCGCCTACACCGCCCAAGAGACGGCCGTCGAACCTGAGCCTGACCATAGGCTCACCAGGAAGCACAGAAAACAAACCGGCGCGTCTTGTGATTCCTTCCACACCTTCGTTTAATCGACCGACTCTGCGCCATTTCCAGTCGTCGCCATCTCTTCCCAGTATGGGCATGCAACTTCCTCCGCTGCGCCCCATTACAACCAAAGCCAGCGGATTATCCGAGGTTCCGTTTGAGATGGAGGAGGAAGATGACCAGGAGCAGAACTTTGATGTCCCTCAGTCCCGCGAAGAAAAGCCAGCAGCGTACCCGAACGGCCCGATCTGCATATACGAAGCCGGAGTCTACCTCTACTTTGAACCTACAGCCGAGCAAGCTTGTACATTCGACGTGATCATCAACGTAGCGAGTGAAGTGAAAAACCCTCTTACTTGCCCCACATCAGACTCGCAAAAGGACATAGACGCCAGGCGTGTTGACGGACCGCCAGCAGAGAATGTGGACTTCGCCGCTCTGTCGCAACGAGCAAACCCAAAGTCATCTTTCGGCATGTCAGATAGCTCACCGACAACACCGAAGGCGACACCTGTCTTGATGCAGACGATGCAGCCGGGAGAAATGGTCATTGCGGGCAAGACATTTAAGACTCCGGAGTATATTCACATGCCGTGGGAGCATAACACTGATATCGTGCCGGATCTCTATAAGCTGGTGAAGCTTATGGACGACAGGGTGCAACAGGGCAAGAGAGTGCTAATCCATTGCCAATGTGGTGTTAGTCGTTCTGCTAGCTTGATTGTTGCATATGGTCTGTACAAGGATCCTCACATGAGCGTACAAGAGGCCTATGACCGTGCTAAGAAACGCAGTAAGTGGATTGGTCCCAACATGAATCTCATCATGCAGCTCCAAGAGTTCCGCAACGGCCTTCTCAGGGCCAACGACACTAGGAATTACAACAACCAAGGCTATGGTAGACGTTCTGCTGGCCTCAACACATCGAGGTCCACGGGCACCAATAGGTACTCGCCATTTGAGCGAGACACGGCTTCCGGCTCGCGAACCCCACGTACCGCTCCGCTGCCGCCGGATTGCGACATGAGCATGCAGCGAGCTAGCACTGGCAATATGATAGCAATATCACCCGGCCCATTGTCCGCACCCACTGGTGCATTTTCTCCTGGGTTCCGCCGTTCGTGGGATGTTAGCCAATCACACTTTGATCTCTCTACACAGGCTACACCGACAAGCGCACCTTCTGTTGACTCGGCAGCAAAGGATCTGCCCGTAGTCTCGATAACAGGAAACGACGTACCATCGTCTGAAGCAGAGACCACCTCAACCGTCCAAGTCATTGAACCGGAATCAGAGAAAACGACGCTGCAACTACCTTCAGTTCCCAACTTCTCCCGTCAACTACCGCTCAGAACGCATGAAAGCTCAGCCGAAGTTACCTCGTCACATCTAGAAGTTGGCAGTCATGCTGGTTTACAGCCTCTTTCTTTTGGCGCTCTGAAGTCTCCCAATGTCGCGAGTTTTAACCTTTCTGCTTCTGGAGCTCTCAAGTCACCTGCTGTGGCAAGCTTCAGTTTATCGTCATCATTTGCCCCACGACAACATTTCGACAACTCGGAGCTCATGTCGCCGGTCAAGACCACATTCGACAATCCATGGCCAAGCGGTTATGATTCAGGGCCGCCTTCTGGTGATACACCACCGTATCAGGACGAAGAATACGTGACGCAACCATTACACATGCCTCCAAGGTCAACAGACTTCCTCTCCAGCCGTTTGAGTCATAATAGCGACCGAGAATCGTTGCGCCTATTGTCACCGAGTAAACCGTCCTTCGGTCTGGATGAACCACCCAGGGCCCCGACGTTTGGCTCTAGCTTTTCCTTATTTGAACCAGCTAGTAGCGCATCACCTTTGACATCACAATTTCCTACGGACATCAACAGTGAATCCGCGGAGGTAAACGAAAAGGAGTTGTTGTCACCCAGGGGTGAGGAGTTTCACATGTCTGCTTTCAAGCCAGAGGTGACGGTGGATGAGGATCCATTTGGGCTGACTTCCCCAACGCGATTTGATTTTAATCCTTTTGATCGACCAAATCCCACAATCGCAAGAATCAGTGAGCCCGAAAACCGACGGCCTTCCTTCCAGGCAATTCTACCGCCTTCGCATCAAACCTTTGATGGATTCGCATCTCTTGATGGCACTGCACAGTCGCAACCATCTTACCAGATGCCCCTCAAATTGCGCACGCTTGATGCCTCTGAACATTCGAGTATCTCCACACGTGTTGATAGCTTGAGCACATCTCCAGAAGAACAGACACTCCCGTCTATCGAACCTCACCTGCTCGCATACGGAGCAATACCAAATGCACCTGAAACCCCTCAAACACCAAAAGACGCTTTCCTATCGACGGCAGTGAAAGGTATCCGAACACGGTTTTCATCGCCTAACCTACGAGAACAACGCAAGCTGCACAAGTTACAGACAGAGATGGAGTCAAAACTACCGAAGAAAACCTCCGCTTCACAGCATTCTGCGGATGACATTGACGCCCTGATGTCTCCGCGCGCAGAAGAGTTTACTCGCAACCCCTTCCATTTCCAACTGCACGTCTCTGGTGATGACAACAGCCCAGCTTCTTCCAACGAGACCATCAAGGATGGCCGAAACGGCCACGATTGGGACGAACCACTCCCACGGCATTGGACACCAGAAAAGGCCACAGCCGATCCACGAAGTCCCGTACAAACAGGGAGCAATCCGATTGTGCGAAATATCTGGGACGTCCTGTGAGCGCCATGCAGCATGCACGATTCTAGCTTCATTTTTTGGTTACAGAGCGCTCGGCATACCATCGATTCATCACGATACCAGGACAAGTCTCAACTCCCTTAAACGTCAACCCCCAACTGCGCCCACCACAAAAGCCTCACCAGGCACCACCATCACCCACACTTTTCCTTGTGTCACAACCCACAGCATCTAGCATTCCCTTCGTTCCAACACCCACCCGGGCACGTGATCCTGGCGTTATTTTTCTTCGGCCCACTGTTTTCAGTGGAGGTTTCTTTTTTTTCCAAGCGCGTTGAATTACGTATGTAATGTCCTAGTCGAACTATCGATGGTAATCTAGTGTCCGCCGTATTGTAGGAAACCTCCACACACACTCTCTTTGTATACTTTTTTTTTTTTGGTTTGGTTTTTGGGAACGATGAGAGATGATGTGTTTGGTGTTTGGCGTTTGGGATGGGCTTGTATTTGTGGGGGGTTGCGGGTGGGGATTAAAGGCGTTTTTTTATTGAGGAAGAGGGAGGGGAGTGTGTATATGGATGGAATATATATATATGTCCATGATTTTTTTTTAAGGTTGTGATGTTGTGTGCTGTAATGTGATAAAATATTAGTGATTGTGGGTTGAATTTTGACGATGGGGTTCTTTCTATGCCAAATTGATATCATTCGTCATGTAGGTATGGGGTATCTGTTTTGAAAGAACCTAGGCTGCGTCGAGTCAGAGGGGGCAGCTTGTCGATTGATACATCCTTCGCCCCCAAGAGCCGGCTGTATATGCGCCCAGCCCTGCTATGGTCTGTCAACCTAGATAGCCATCGTTTCTTTGCCACAAGCAGTGGAGACTGCCGATCGTGATCCATCGCGTTGACATTGGCATGAACGATGTTGAGTAGAATCCCAATGATACGTTCATGTTGTCCGAGTACCGCCCACATTAGTGGTGTTTTCCCCTCTTTATCACACGTCTCAACATATATGATGTGAGTTGGTAGCAAAAGTTTAACCACTTCGGTATGCCCTCTTTTACATGCCAACGATAGGGGCGTTGCGACGTTCATATCCTTCGCTTCGACACCAAACCGGCCCGACTCAAGTAAAACTTGGAGTACATCGTCACGGTTGCTTGTTACTCCCATATGTAATAGCATCTCGCTGTCGTTGCATTCCATGTTGAGATCAACTTCATTGTGAAGCAGAAATTGTACTATCTCTCGACTTCTCTCTCTTATCGCACAAGATGTCGGCGTATGTCCTTCATGGCCCTTTAGGCAAATATTGATGTCTATACGAGGATGGTCGAGCAGAAGCTTCTCTATGTCTTTGCGTCTTGTTTTTATCGCTAGGAATAACGGTGGGTTGCCAAAGTTATCCTTCACATTAACGTCGGTATCCGTGCGGTAAATGTCAGATTGTAGCCTCAATACCTTTTTATTTGCCTTGATCAATGCTTGATGGGGCGGCGTTGACGATAGATGCCAAGTATCAGATCCAGTACCAGAGCTCGCGATGATATATACTCCATCTTTTCTCGATAGTAACTTTACTATATCCGCACGGCCGTTTTGTACTGCAATTATTAGAGGTGAGCGTCCCCCCTCAATTGCGTTCACATTTATTCCGTCTTGCATAAGCAATAGTTCTACCGCTTCCTTGTATCCATTCTGTATTGCAATCGTCAGAACAGTCTCCTGAGCACTATACTCATAATTTATGTCGAAATGGGGCTTCTTTAACAAAAACTCCGCTATCGCAACACGCCCATTATGAGCCGCCCACCAGAGTGAATCCCGCCCTGCCTTAGAAGAGCCCGTTAATCTTGTGGAATCATTTTCTGAAATCGTTTGAAATAGTTCGTAATCTCCCAAGCCCGCACATTCAATGAGAAGATCTTGTAGAGCGCGACTTGGGGTGGAAAACCCGCCCTCTTGGAGGAGAAGTTTTAATAAAGTATTGTTTTTGTTCGAATGTGCGAGCCAAAGGACTGTCGGAATGTTGTTAGGCTTACGCGTTTCAACCGAGGTAGGTGCATATCTGAGTAACGATTTCACGACATCCATGTGACCATTCCTTGTTGCAACATATAAAGGCCACTCTCCTTTGCTATTCGGTTCAGTCGCTGAAACGCCATAGGTTACGAGTAGGTCAACCACCGTTACAAGGCCCCTTTCTGATGCGAGTATAAGGGCCTCGCTATCTTCCTCTTTCGTTATTGTATTCAAGTCATTGCGAACTCTGGGGAGTTTCGACCCTTTTCTCATATTAGTTCCGGCTTGGAGTAACTCTTCCACAAAATTTAGAAGCTCCAGGCTCTGACCTATCGGCGAGGTTTTCAAAGCACGATATGTGCGTCCGTTTAGATTGAGATTCTTCTCGATCAACTTGTCGAGCATCCTATTATCTTTACTGTCGATAACAAGAGAAATCAGTTCAGATTCTTGAGCAAGATGGCAAAGGTCAGCTCCTGCGTTAAACAGAGTATAAATGATTTCTCTGGCTTTTGTGTCCATCGCCATATCTAAAGCCGTATTAGCCATCGTAGTTTCGAGTGTTGATATCGATTGATCGACCTTCTTTAATCAATCGAATTTCTTGATTGATAAATCGATGTAGAAGCATCAACGCTATATCATGATAGTCCTCCCGAATAGCTAGCATCAGTGGAGTATCTCCATTTCTGTCCTTGGCATTTGCATTCTCGACATTCGCCCCCAAAAGTATACTAAGAGCAAGTTTTGAGCGAAAGGCGACCAAGACATGGAAATCTGTGGCTCCAATGAACGGCCGCCCTGGTGGCATGTGGACATGATTGGGATCCAGAATTGGCCAAAGGTTAGCAAGCTTTTTCACAGTATCAGAGTGTGGCGCCCATTGTATAGCCGAGAGTAGATCAGAATGATTGATACCTTCTTGCTCTGCTTTCTGAATGTGCTCGAAAAGGTATCGCACAACGTATGGTAGCAATGGAAACTTTGAGCAAAGCTTTCCTCGCGGTAAACAGGTTCCATTTAATACCTCTTGCAATGTCAAATGCTTGAGGCATGATCTGGAAATCTGGAAATGGCCCGCTCCTCTTGGTGATTGGATACAATTGTCAGTATTTTGAGTGTTGTTCGTGAGGAATTTGTCAAGGAGGTAGTCGGCCACAGATTGGTGAATAAATTGGGCCTCACGGTCTGACCTTTCGGCACCTGGATCGTATTCCTCCTACAGCTCCCGGGTTTGTAACTCTACCAAACCCTTGGAGATATGTTTCACGTGCCTCTCAAAGTCTTCGCGGGTGTCGGACCAACTCATATGATCTCTGAGCTCAGAAATGAATTTACAATTCATGTTTGGATCGGTAACGAGCGCGTCTCGAAGCTCCTGTGTAGACAAGGGTCTTCCAGCAAACAGAATCCAGCGGAAAAGCTTTATCATTTGGATTTCTTCGGATTTGGAGACATTGCTTAGAATTGCAGCGTATAGTTCACTGAGAGTTACCGGGCAAGATGTGAGCTCATCGAGTAGTTTATCTGCTCGAACACCTGATAGGATTCCACGGCTAATAATGTCAGTGACTAAGCATACCCATTGGAATCCACCACGAGCTCTCGAGGAAATCTCAATTTCGATCTGTCGCCGCCTGAATTCCGGTTGAAAATCCTGAAGCCGTTCCCGAACGTAGCACTGTATGTCCTTGTTGTTGTGCTCTTCTACCACTATTGTTGGGATGAAATCGAGGCCAAGGACTGGGTAATGTCTGGAAGAAAAGCATATCTTGACTGGGGCAACTTGGACTTCAGCCTGCTTCGCAATGTTCTTGAAAAGATCCAGAAGGCTTCTGGCTGGGTCCTCACCACACTCATCAAGAGCATCAACAAAGACAACAACTGGCTGATGCCTCGCCCCAATCGTCAGGACATAGATAAGGATATTCCTGAGTTCTTCTTCGTTCCATTTCCACCAACCCTCCAAGTAACCTCCAAACCTCATATCCCGCTCATCGTGCGTGGTGACAAGTTTAGAAAGATACTCTGGAAAGTGGCCAAGTATGCAATTCAACAGAGCACGAAATACACCTAGTGGCGTCCTTTGCAGATCCATCCCTTGGCCATGGATGAAGAATGATATAATGAGCTCTGTAGTCTTTCTCTTATGCATCATCTCAAAGGCAAATTTCATCAGCACAGACTTCCCGGCGCCAGGGTTGCCCTTGACCCAGAGAAACCCTCGAGGCCTTTTCATCCAAGATTGATATTTTTGATCGCTCACTAGCCGTTTACATGCATTGCATGTAGTGTGAATGTTATCTTAACGGTAATCCTGTTCAGGGAATGCAAGAGATCGGAGACAGACTCAGTACGATTAGCGTTTCCTCATTAAGAAAGGGTTGTTAAAAATTTACCTAAAATTTTTTCGGAGAGTTATGTCAATGGTTGAGGCAGCTTAGCATCTCCCCGAGTGTCTTCAATTTCTCTGCGGGGCCGTGTGAATGCGCGATCGTGTCCTTTACCATAGATGAGGGGCATGGAAATGCCAAAAATACCGAGCGATGAGTATGCTTTATCCTCTTCGCGTGAATTCTGTCGCGTCTTTGACCAAGATAGTCACATCTCTACTTCAAAATTGGCCAAGGGCTCGCCAGTAAGAGCGGGAATAGGGATTCCAGTAATCTCATGAAGCTGTTGTTGCAATTCCCGTTTATCCCCTAAACCTTGACCTTCGTAAGAGAAGAACTTAACATTACGAGGCGCAAGTAATTCTTGAAGGCACCAGCCTAGGAAAGTGTTAGTTGACGTTTGAGGCATTTTCGACAGGTCAAACCTCGAGTATACCATCGACTTATTCGAAAGGCTGGTTCCCAAGAAAATTGAGATGATTTGCTGCCCGCTTTTCGCTTGGCTATTGACACATCGGACATAAAGACATAACACTTTGCTGCATCTCGATACTAGCGAAACATTGAGTTTACCGCCGTCTGAAGCTCGTAGAGTCTGCCTTATTGCACTATACAGACTTACAACCGATGACAATGCCCTGCGAAAAGGGTGGCATATGCCGCCGAAAATGGCGGCAGAATGTATATAGCTTTTCAATACTCACTACTTTTTCATCTGAGAATCGTCGATCATGCAACCGGAATCAGGTAACCCTCTATGTAGTGGCTGAGCAAGACAGGCCCCCGCTGCCACTCAGCTGCATAAGTAGCTGCCCGCTCTTAGACTCTTTGATCTGCTCGCTCATGCGCAGCCTGTCGAGTCACCCCAAAACGGCTGATCATAAAAAATGGGAGGGTTTTTGGTTTAAAATTACAGTCAGGACGAATCTCTCCTTAAGTAGTTGTGAAATGCAGGAAACTCATTTAGGATTGAGACGCTAGGGCACTTCAACTAAGCCAAACCACTGTTGAGCTAGGTTGCACTGATACCTATTACTCTCACGGGTTGATCTTTGGGTGATCGTACGGATCGATCTAGGAGTGAAGTTGTTGTATTTCTCGATAGTTGAGTTTTTTGATGTTTGTACAGTCAGTGTACTTTTGACATGTCTATTTATATTGGAGGGTGAACTGTACCATTACTGAGCTATTAGCCAGACTTTATCTCAGTAAAAAGAATACAGAAATCGTCGGTGTTAAAGTCTACAATGCTCCTTAATAGAGTAGATACCCAATACAAACACAAAATGCTATCGAGATGCTAGATGTTGAGTGAGCAGACCTTAACACTCTTCTGCAAAATAGCTAGCCACGCATCTCTCATCGCAATTAAACATTTGATTTCTAATCTTCTTCACGCACTAACTTTTCCTCCAAGCTATGGTGAAGCCCCAAACGGTCTGCCGTTTGGGCAGAAACTGGTCTCAGATCATCCACATATGCTATCTTGGGCCTAAGGCATGAAGGCTTTTGATACCGCTCGCGTGGAGCTGAACTTCAGCCATTACTGTACTACATTGAAGCTTCTAGCCTTTGAGCCTCACCCCATGTGGTGTCATCCCCAATGGCGTCATCCCAAGTGACAATATTTCATGTGACCACATCCCAGGTGGTCCCATTCTGAGCCGAGTAGTCTACACCAACCTCATCTTATGCAGATTCGGGTAGATTACAGTCACTTTAGGTAGTTTGCGTCGTCCATATTCGTTACATATCAGTAGAAGTGCCAGTAAGTACTGGCTGCTGACATAAGAATGAAGCTAAACCCCTCACGAATTCGCGTATTTATGGCACGCACCGTTATCAAAGCTGTGGGGAGTAAGCACTGTGTCATAGCCTATTACAGATTTATGACGACTTTTGAATGAAACTAATTAACGTGCATCCCTGCGTAGCGAGTCACCCTGTGTGTGCGAGGTAATGAGATTTTCGCGCGTGACAGAAGAGGCTGAGAACTGACATATTTTCCTATCCGTACCCCTCGACCTTCTCACATTATCTTTGAGCTGAACACAAATTTAGCTAATAGGGTATGTCTGTGGCAATATGAGAGCGAAACTGCTTCATGTAACTAGAAAGGATGTATATTTAACGCGCCTCTGATTGCGAGGTCAGTAACAGACAATTTCCCACAAACCACGGTACATAAACTGTTCGTACCCACTCGCCTACCCTCTTAAGCCCTGCAAGCACTTGGTAACATCCCTCTAGCGTTGCCGTGTTTCCAAAGTTTGACTCTCCACCAACAACCCTAATTTCCTCCTCGCCATCAATCGCGAAGAACAATGAGTACCGCCCGCCAACAGTAGTGATCAATGGCAGCGGCATAAGGATGACATTACGTTGGGATAGAGGTAAAAGGGTTCGTAGGCGGTTAAAGTGTGTTGTTGCCCAGAGGGAAAGCTGTACAAGGGCAGTAGATTCTTTGCCGTCAGGGGTCTTAGTCTCAATAGAGACACAGATTGGCCGGAGTCGAACTCGTTCGTAGGTGGTGTGGCTAATGCTGCTGATACTGTTTCTCGTGTCTGCAAGCAATTGCTTAACAAGTTTAGGCGGGACCAGCGTCTCATTAGCAATTAGCGCGAAGTCGACGAGTTTAGATTCAGCATCAATATCACGGACTTTAGGAACGAGTTTGGTATCTAGCCGTACTGCAGTAACATTTTCCTGCTCAATGCCGGGCAGATGTTTGATCACTTGGCGCAACATTACGGAATGCACGTCACTATTCCAACTAGCTTCCAGCGCGGGTGTGCTGTTAAAGTCTAGTGTTTTGTCGCGGATCTCGACCATTGTGTCCAGCTCTTGTAGCAGCTTCGTCGTAGAGAGCTGTAGATTTGGCGTTTCGCTCCACCAACAACCCTCGGTCCTCGGTCTAAGCTTAATGAAATCGTCCTTGATCTCTAACGGTATCATGTGTTTGCCGTGCTGGATGTCTTCCACGTCATACCAAAGCTGGCGTATTTCATCGGGAAACTGATCTGCATCCAGTATCCTCCTCTTCACTTCGCGGTTCAGGAGACTGAGATCTACCATAGACTTGACCGGGCTTTTCGATCGACTTTTTGACGACTTGGTTGGACTAGATGACTGTTGTGTGCTCCCCCTCGTGAAGATGCTCGCCACATCGAACTGCGTGCTTTGCGATTGGGAAGATACCGAGTGACTCTCCGCAGAGATCCAATAAGGTCCTGTAAATGATGTGAGGGTAACGGGCTCAAGGGAGCTTGATAGCGGCACTTGCGCAGTGTAAACTGAGTTTCCTGCGTTGTACGTTTCGTTTTCTGCGTCGTTCACAGTCTTTGTGGTCTCATTCTCCTCTGGCAAACCGCCGTCCGCGATCCGAAGCGCCGCCATCTCAACCGTCACCTCGTGCCTCCGAGTCGACGACCTTGTCACCCGCTCAATTCTTCCAACATCTTGTTGTTGTCTTGGTCCACTCATCATCGGCCGTTTCGATCGCGCAATATGATATGGGGCGGAGTTTTGTGTGCACGCGGAAGCAGTTGACAGTGGCCGTGGTGCGGGCTGAGCGACCGGGGCAAATTCCGACTGGTCAGGGGCTGCACAGATTTGATCGATCCATGCGTGGATACTGCGTTGTTGCGAATGCATGCCTAAGATATTAGAAGGGTCGTAGACATCCACGATGATTGCAAATTGTAATGATAGACTGCAAACATGGGCTGACGGGACTGGTTGAAGCGGCGCAAGTCTTTGCTTTGTTGGGCTCATTCGGGTTGTCAGGGCAGCAACAGGGTCCGGGCCAATTATAGCATCCCTGCTCGCCTATCGATAACGGCATCATCCTGGGCGTTATCCTTCGACTTTGGGCACTTTAGTTCACACTTTTCTTCATCGTAGCTCGTTGCTACTTTCTTGATCTGCGCTGCAAAAGAATTTAATCCAACGCCCCTCCCACAAGGTCGGTGCAGGTGCGGGTCGGCCGTCCCCTTGTTAGCGCCGCCAAGGTGTTCGTCCACTTTCAAGATACACGCATATTTGGTCTAGTGTGACGAGTCCATGGGACTAGAAATGGGCCTGTGCCCGGAACTGAGCACCAAGTTTGACATACGGCGAGCGAGATCAATTCAGAAAACCCTGCTCGGGTTGCTCTAGTGCTGTTACTTTCTGTGTTAAAATTCTGTGAATCTTCGAAAAGATCTCGTTTCGCACTGAAACACATATTCTCATTGCGCGTCATCATATTGCTATGTTTCGAAAGAAAGATAAAGTATCACCACAGTCTTTTCCCAACCTCGCTGATAGACCAAAAGCCCCATTAGAACCCTACTTCGAGATATCCAGGCATAGCGGCTCGACAGTGGCAGTCGAAGTGACGCAGGATATGCCAACTGCTGGCATGATGCAATTTTTGGAAAAATTGTTATGGGAGCATTCTCAGAAATTGCAACAGCGTTTGTGCTTGGTAGAGAAATAGAAAACTGCGGAACGCCTCCATCAGGAAGTTACTCTCGTGCTTAGCATCCTTGAGGAAGCAATCCTCGATTTTGATAGCCTCAATCTAGACGCGGAGGACAAAGGAGAAAAATGACGCAGATAGAATGCCCTCTCACCCACGTGGCCAACCATGAAGAACACCGATGCATACTGACTACGAAAGGTAAATACCCGAGAACGTGGGGTAGAAGAAATCCAAAGAGCCAACGGTACGCACCTAACGACTAAGTAGGTGGTACATACGAATATGTGTTTTGCCAATGCAAAATGATCCAGAGTTATGACAGTAGACATAAATTGCGAATCTATTGCTTGGTCCAGTACCAACTAACAACATATGACAGTTAGAATTACACAGTAGTAACGAAATGACTCAAGATCTAAAATATAGCGTAATTTTTCGGAAAACATTTTTTTACATTATACAAATTGTTACAGTAAGGCTGATGCTGGTTACAAGCTGTTAATCAGACCATGTAAACGCGAATTTCGATTGTTAGACTACAGCAGCCTTAAAGACTGTTGCGGAAGCATTGTATAATACTTGGATGGCCAGCAGAATCACATGGCGTTCTTACAATCAAATTAGAAATAAATGACAGTATTCTGGGCCAACGGGCGGTCGCTTTTGGACTGTATCTAAAATTGGCTTAGTTGAGTGCACGTACGCTGTAGACCGCATCGTGTGTGAAAGTAAGTGATCCAGAATGCGGGCTTTCACCGGTCTATTGAGAGCGTTTAAGTATTTAACGGCAGTCATATTCGAATCTTTTGCGTCATACACTCACCTTCGAATATACTGGCAGAAACAAGAGTTACATGTTACACCGGGAAAACATGTCTAGCACATCACAACACAACCTCTTTGACGATATTCCGTATGATAGCGACATCTCCGAGCTCGATCTCTCCTACGAGTTTGGTGCAGACGAATCCGAAAAGTTTGCTGAGAGTGAGACAAGTGAAGGGTCTGACTATGGTTCAGAATCTTCCTACGACCTATCAATTACGACCGAAGACCGAGAGTTCATCAACGACTCTGATGACTCTAATGGACTTGCAATTTATTTTACGTTGTCAGTTATCATCTAAAGCCCGAGATTTTTAACCTTGACAATAGTCTGCCACCTGCCTATCTTATTACGCTTGCATGTGTAATTCTTTTCGTGTCGTCAGCGGCATACTTATACCTCTACCTCCGAATCGATCGTCATCAACCAAACCGCTAGTGTTATATCGTGTATAGTCTAATTCTCTTTATCGGCACGATTCTGATGGGTTGCAGTTACGTGGTAGTTCAGTTACGTATTATTCTTCCGGTCAGTCTGCAGCTACCACTTATAGTGCAAGGTTGGCTAATAGCAGTAAGGCCATTGGGCTTGCATATGGAATAGTGCTTGCTGGTGCTATTCAGAGCCTTAGAACAGAACTTAACGTTATCTACAAAATCAATGCCTAGTTAGGTTAGTTGAGGAATGTGAGCTCCGTGCGAGCAGAGATGTCCAATACGCATGTTGCTGGTTGAAGCTCTAGCATGGGCTCTATCAGTCTTCATACATTATCACAACCCATTTTGTAGTGTGAATGTGAGGCGCAATCTGAGAATGTAGGCAGCAGCAAGCTCAGATGAGAGTTTCTTTCTATATATAAGAGAGGAATGGTATTGCATGCACGACCTGGAAATGGCATTTCAACGCCCGTATCCCAAACCTTTGCTTTTCACAGGACGGATGAGGACAGTGAAGAGAATCACTGTTCTCCAATTCCGTGTAAATATGACTCTCAATATGCTCCAAATATGACGGTGTAGTTTCCATCTGCGTGCAGTGACCCTGCCGCATACAGTTGTCAGAGTTGAGATGTGAGATTTCAGTTGTGAGATTTTTTGAGTCACTGAGTTCGAATTGAGTGAAGAGTGGAACTGATTGATTGCTGTGTCCTCTATCTGCTGTTCTGCCTCTAATCTATATACTTGTCTCTTCGCCGTTGCGGCTCGGTGATGGAGAGCCGTTATCTTGAGTCTCATGGTTAACTGGTGTATTGATTGTGGTCATGTTGGTCCGGATCTCAGCTCTCCGGCTGGCGTTGTTGAGTTGATGTGCGCCGTGGATTGATGCGCAGCGGTTGAGTTGGTGCGCTGCGGTTGAGATGGTGCGCCGCAGTTGATGTTGAGTGCGGGGCAAGGCTAGTATCGCACTAATCGCACACTAGCATCGTAGATCGATTACAATCGTCGATCTCCAACGTCACCTGAAGTTCATGAGCCAGCTCAGTGAGCCAACTCGCAAGCTCCATCTATGAGCTGAGTTGAGATTGCGATTCTCAGCTTGGCGCAGTGCTGAGTGCGAGCAATCGTTACGCTGGAGCTCTGGTAGCAGCTCGTAGTCGTTGCGCTGGCACACGCACCTCATCTGACAACAGTATGGACACCGCCGTGGCGCTGCGAGTATTCCCTCCACGATGACAGGCCCATAGATGATGTTCGGATTCATGACATGACTTTGACAATGTATCGTCCAGTCCATATAAGATGCAGCCCAGATACTGCACTCATAACAGTACCTGAAATGTGTAGGGATAGTCTGCTGTGAGTAAACTCCATGAATCTCTGCAAAGTGAATATGTATATCCATTCTATCCTGAGCAATATAATTGCATGATTGCCATTCGCATTGGAGAGGGTCCGAACACAGATGCCCGCTCACATGTGTAGCGATGGCTGCGGGACAGTCAATGTACTGAGCGACACACGATCCCCAGTGACAAAACCAGCCATTCAAGCGAACCGCCTCTAGCAGGATTTCTTCAGAATCAATCTGTTTCATATTTTGAGAACACTTCAGGAGGTGTACTTTCGAACTCGGGCTGCCATAGATTAGGTTGACTGGGAGGGTTTGATAACAATCTGTTGACTTACCTACAGAAACTCACTGCACACATTTTCGAAGTGCACTGGAAGTGAACTTCTGGATCAGCATCCGGATATTAAGGTTCATAAGCAACTGCGGTTGCTGCTTCTAAGAAGGGCAACAGGATATTGGGTAGGCGATTATATGTTGCGTTCATGTCGTCATATAAGCAAGAAATGATCGTGGATCGAGCCGTATCATATCGCAACTGTATGTTTGTAATTTGAGGAAGTGGATAAGGGCATGTCGGTATTGAATTTAATGATTGAAGGTCGCTATTCGTGGCGTCAGTCCGGTGTAATCGAACAGATCGTAAGCGAGCAGCTTCGAGATATCCAAGCCTTGGCCACGACCAATCATGAGCGGATACGTCGCAACTCCGATACCTAGGTTACATTCAGGCCAGTTATTATTAGTAGATCAGTGTATAACTTACGTTTGTAATCCAATACGGCAGCGTTTCGGACGTCTCGCGCCATAGCCGCGAAGGTTTTCTTGTGTCCGCCGCGTTCGATTTGCTCTTGCATCATCTTGTAGAGGAAAGATGGTTTCATTGCACAAGAGGACATAATTCTCGACTTCGTACCAAGGCGTCTGAATACAGGCAAACTGCCACCATCAGAACGATAAGGGAGCAATGCCCAATTCGGCTAGGCTGGAATTGACAAGGTACTAAGATCTTGGGCACAACTGAGGCAACTAAACATACCATCAGATATTGCGAGGGCTAGGAATAAGGTAACTGGACAAATATACCGGCGTGATGGGTTATCTGTAAGTACCATGACTCGTCTAGGAGTGGATATTGTCAGTCGTTTCGTTAATGACTAGCATCTATCTGTACTCACTGCCTCCACCGTTGACCTAATCTAGGGAATTTATCTCTTTCTCTGAAACATATAAACAGAATGACGCGGATGTTATTGTTGTGGCGGGTTGAGATGATCTTTGTATCTGCATAGTTAACTCCTTGGCTCAGAGCGATATTTGGATGCAAGCCGAGGTGGAAGAAAAGCAGCAATACAAGAGCGACTTGGATGTGATACCGAGGATGATCGTAACTGTGCGAGTCTCGTGCCCAAATGAACGAAAAAAGGTCATGCAAATCCCTCTCGTGTAGATGGGGCTTATGAGTTTGGAATTCGTAGACTTGGCGAGAATCCAAGGATAAGAAATCGAATTTCTCCATGATGCGAGATTGCTGTCGCAAACCAGAAGCCGGCAATGGCATTCTTTAAAGCTCAACATGTGGTGTTGTGCCATAACCTAGCAACCCGCGAAGATACGCTAGACCGTTGACGGAGAACGGGTAACGGGAAACTGCCAACCGTACGCTGTTCCCTTCCTGCATCCAGTTTACCATAATCGGGTTGCGGTCACCCCAAACTCATTTTCCCGTCGACGGTGGATCCAAAACGGATGTCGCTGATTGCACGAACTCTGTAGACCAAAATTACACCGGAAATACTCGTCTACGTGTTTTCCTTTGTGTCGCTGCCCGTGGCTGAGATAGACGCTTCACGTAGGCGCTGACTTAGATGACTAGATTCACTTCTACAGTCGCTGTCTTTGGCAGATTTCTTCGAGGATCGGGATGTTCGGTATCTCCTGTCTAAACGGTTTCATACTGTTTATCGCAGACAATTTACTTGAGCGTGACGCGCCTACCCAGCAAGGGGTACGTGGTCAGGCAAGTGCTCCTGCCGCACGGCTACCCTTGAGTAACCTGGACGTGGTCTGGAGTGATAAGTTGGCGAAACAGCCGTTTTTGACGTTAACCCGTCACCGCTTATGACCTCTGCAACTGTCGTTGTGGGACGGTAATGGGAAGTCCTAGAGTTACTCTGGAGGCGCCGAGTTCCTCTAAGTGGTCAATCTTCTCCTGCTTCCTCAGTTCGTATAGTTGAACGGCATCTTCACTTCCGTCTTCATATGCCCGTTGTGCTGCATTGTGAGAGGTGCTGGCACTTCTGATGGCGTTGTCAATGGAACTGATTGGAGCGTAAAAGCTCATGGAGATTAGTTCTTGGTATCGCTGTCTAGCGAATGCTGGCCTTTTAAATTCCTCAGTATTATTTGGCAGACGTGGCCGACATGACTAATGATTTGTTCAATGCACTTGGTTGGAGGCTGTCGCATGTCTCTTTGGTATACATCCTGTAGGAAAGCAATCTTTCCGTCTCAGGGGAAGTTGTACGCCAAGTTCAAGAGGTTGCTTGAGGAGCACGGAATGTAAGTTCGGAGATCCTGCTCATCTACCAATTGGGCGTAGCGCTCGCTCACTTTCGGTCGGTACGCCACCGCGATTTCTTTGTTCCGTCAGAATTGCGCAGCGGACTTGACAATGCACTACCATGCAGATAAGTGTCGTTATCTGATTAATCTTCGAGCGTTCCTTGATTGTTGCGCCAGAGGAGTTGAAATTGCAGGGTCTCTCCAGCCTCCGCTATCGTGAAGAAGCCGACAATAGTTTTGTTGCAGAAAGTCAGTTTCCTTATAGTGGCTTAGATAGGAAGTCGTACTCATCACGAAAAACTTAAGATTGGTCAGTGTGTGAGTGTTTCGTTTCTCTTGACCGAATAACATTCTCGAGGGACATCCTATGTACGTGATCCATGGGCGTCATCTGGGTACCAGTAGGCTCGGAATCGGAAGAACAATGTTTAGGGTAGTGCTGGAGCTGATCCAAAGTCTGTACGGCGGCCAAGGAGTCAGCGGGGCTGTTGGGTGCATGGATAAAGATTGGAGACGGTAGGGCATGAGCTATTGGTAGCATGCGATGGTCTCCTCCGGCATCTGAATAATCGTTCCGTGTGTCGGCATCGTCAGGCTGCACGACATGAACACCCACATGTAGTATGGGTCGTTCACATACTCGATCTTCGGCCGTGGTTTCATTGTAGAGTACTAGTGGAATGGTTGCGGGGACTAGCGTGTCTGTTCCTAAGTCGATTTTGCTCAAGGCGGCATCGCCCTCGTCATTCCAGTCGAAAGTGGACATAGTATCGATTGCTATGCCATAGTCAGTACCCATGTATGGTTTAATTAAAGAAGAATGGAGCGCTGACTAGTTAGAGTAGCTTGAAGGAACGAAGTGACTGTCTGTAGATGATATCGAGATTGATCTGGATTCAAGCACTGTTATACAGTACAGCGCGTATAAGTTTTCTATAAATACGCTATGGGCGGCCAAGGTAGATCTGTCCTGGTACCCTCGAAAGCTGGGAAAGGAGGCGTGGAAACACTACCGCCTCCACAAACCTGCTGCATGGCTGCGACATTGTGATTCCTTTGGGAGACTCCAACTCCAACCATCGGAGCCAACGGAACTAGTCACTCGGGCTGAGCTCATGCACATGCTGTGCCTTTGGCACTATGCAACATCGTCATGCATAACGGATTGGCGGAGGACCCTATAAGAGTAGATATAATAAAGTAATAGATAATAAGATAATAGATAATTTCTCTTTAGAGCTCTTTATATCCCTATTTCCTAAGCTTATACGTCTCTAAGTTACTCTTTAGGTACTCTTTTTCCTTTAGCTTTTTTAACTTACTTTACTATAATAGATACGTTAATTATTATTAAGTCTAAAATATATAAGTAAAAACTTGTATTAAAAGAATTTATCCTTACTCCTTTATAGCTTTTATTATAATAGATATATTTTAATATTTCTAACATATTTTAAACTAATTAACTATTAGTTTAAAAAAAAATTGTTTATTAGTCTACTAGAAGTAAAATTATTATAATTTAAAGAAAAAACCTAGTTTAACGAAAAAAACTAGCTATTTTAAAAAGTTAATAGTATTAAAAATATAGTACATTATTAAAATATTTTATTATATATCTATTCTATGAATCTTAATAGTAATTATTATACAGAAAGGCTTAAAAATAAAAAATATTAGAAAATTTATGCTAGTAGAGAGTCTGAAGTACGTATATAGTTGTCAGATGAGCGTGCGACAATCGCCAAGCCACCAACCCCGCCGCAGCTGAAAGATCGCAGCCTCGGCCCTCACGAACAAAAGATCTCACATGCAAGGAGATAGACTACGTCAGCCCGACTGATACAACAAAGAAACTAGCGCCTCAACAGAGGGAGTGCTGAGGATCTAGCCCGCCGCCGTCTTGAGAGACCCAGCCGAGACCGCTGCAGCGCAGATACATAGATAGAGCGCAGGGCTAGAGATAGAAGAATACAGAGATCAATCAATCAACTCTTTTCTCACTCGAGTTCACATCCATCAATTTTGTGACTATCAAATCTGACAATAGTAGCTCTACTTAAAACTACTTATTCTAGCTATAACGTTAGCTTCCTAGTAAAATTTAGATAGCCTAAATTACTTACAGGCCTCTACTTACTACTCTACTACAAAATCTTATAATAATAGCTATTGTGTGTGGCTGTATAGCCTCATCTTTGAGATCGCGACTTTGGTGGGGGGTGCGCGATGCTAGCTCGCTACTAACTTAACTACAACTTGTCAACTCAACTACGGCGCATTATTAGAGAGCCGCAGCGCTAGCCCGAGAATTGAGATCTGGTTTGGCAATTACATGAATAACGGCTATTGTCAATATGATGGCTCATCGCGTCATGACCAGACTGCGTAGAGCCGATACATGAGCAAACTACGAAACTCGAGATAACGGCTCTCCATCACTGAGCCACAACTGCGCAGAGACGAGTATATAGATTGGAGACAGAGCAGCAGATAGGAGGCAGAGCAATCAATCAATTAACTCACATCAATTCAACTGCTTACAAGTGACCATCAAATCTGACAGCTGGCTACGAGCTTGACTGACGGCGAGCTGGCCATGAGCTTGACTAACCGCAAGCTAGCTACGAGCTTGACACACGCTTGACACACACTTATCACACACTTATCACACGCTAACTGTGCACGAGCTTAAGCTTGATTTATAAAACGTTTTGTATAGTTAACCTAACCCCAACCTTAACCTCAACCTGGCGCCGGGTACCCCCAACCCATTTACCAGCCTAAACGCTTCCTAGGTCGGTTGCCTGGCGCAGTAAAAGTGCGTTACTACATGTTGCACAAGAAGGACTGGTAGCGATATTGAGCAACAGCTCGAGTAGGGGCTTGGTAAGACAGCTGGAAACAATTCGCGCAAGCCTTAGAGAACTCCCAAAGGAATTTTTCGCCCCTCATACACAATACAAGTAGTTGATTCGCAAGTATTGACCCAGCATTTGCGACGGCGCTGAACGTTGCCTAAGTCCCTAGTCTTTGCAGCTTGGATAAAACAATGAAAGTCAATTCACGCAGAAGAAAAGATGCTAAATAACGCGTGATGGAAACCATATCAACCATAGTGCAGTGCAGTGAACTAGTATTATTTTATTCCTCGAAATTGCCCTTGAAATAATGTACAGATACAGATGCAAATATAAAGCATGCCAAAAAACTATATACTAAATATCTTACAGTGAAAAAACATGCATGTCATAATCACCCTCGCCAGCTCTACTCAAGCTTAAACCCCTCCCAACTATCCCTCCAATCCTCTTTCCCTTGCTTCTTAGGCCAAATCTCCCAAAATACCTTCTCCACCTCGCCTTCCACCCTGCTCTCCAAAAGCATCTCTCTACTCTCCCTCCCAAGCCTCGCCAACTCCCTAACGCTAACATCCTCCTCCTCGACCTCATGGCCGGGCACCCGTTCAATCAACCACGAGCGACTCAAATTCCGAACAAAAGTGTCAATGCTCCCATATGATGTTGTCGCGAATTTCCCTGCGCCATTGGTCCATAGCTTTAGACTCTCGAGCTGGCGACCCCGTTTGTGGGCGCTAATGAGCGTAAAGATTGAGCGAGCCAAGGTTTCGTCTACGGCGCTGTTTATCAGTGTTTGTTTAACCGTGCCGAGTTTAAGACGGTTCATGGTGGATGATGCTAATTGGTTATCTTCGCCCTCGTACTGAGGGTCGTATGTTGGGTCCCGATGGGCGCGGTAGTTTGTGCATTCGAGTGTGAGGAACAGGGCTCGCAGAGGCTTGATCTGGGCGAGGGCTTTGTAGCACGCGGTTTCGGAGGCGCGGGATGCGTTGCGGATGATTGGAAGGGAGAGATCGGAGAGGTGGGGGCAGTGGATGGCGATTTGGTGGATATGCGAGGGTGTGAATTTGAGGGGTATTTCGCTGCGTTGGCGGCCGTTGGCGATTATTTGTAGGTCTTCGATGGGGTTTAGGCTTAGCTTATGGAGTGTCGAACCGTGACAGTTTAAGACGGCTTCGAGGATTTGTGAATCCATTGCCCCATTGATTGTGAGCTTCTCGAGAGGATTAATGGCAAGGAAAAAGGATACTGCGTGTTGAGTGTAGTTGGGTCTTGGGTCGAACACGTCGTCACGTTTAAGGTAGACCTCGAGTGTCTTGAGATTGGGAAATGAACAATGCTGGGCAATCCAGTCCATTGTCTCACCACTCAGCGCACAGAATTGCTCTGTGTGTGAGCCCCCGAGGACAAGATGCTCTAGCTGAGTAAAGTCCGTATGCTTGGCCCATCTCTGCAGCAGGTCTGTCGAGTGCAACGCTGAGCTTCCTTTCAAAGACAGTGATTTTAGTGACCCCTTTGCTCCGGAAGTAAAGCCCGGGAGACTTTGCCACGCCGGCTTCCGCATGCTGCGTTGACTCGAAGGGAGGTTTGGGTAGAGACTCAACGCGGTGACATGCTGTAAGTTGGGAGCAAGCCCAGCGGCAAGCTCCATTATAGCGTCCATGTTGTAGTCAAAATCGCCATCGGAATCTTGGTATGCACATGTAGCTTTCAGCCTATGTAAGGACGGAGACGTGGCGAGCTCCATTTCGTAGGGATAAGGCGTTCCCCATAGTAGTGTGCGGAAGTGGAATGTGAGATGGTGGAGCCTGCAAAGAGGATGATGTTGCTGGTGGAGGGCTTTGAGAAGAATTGGCGGAAATTGAGTTTGGCAGTTGTAGATCAGGTCTTTCAGGCTAGTTGTTGCTTTGAGCAGGCTCACAATTGGTGCCCATGCCATGTCTTCTTCAGAAGATTCTTCAATGACGCCTGTATCGTAGACTACATAGTCGCGCGAGTAGTCCATTAATTCTTCCTGAATAAGTATCTCGGAAAGGCCGCTTTGTTTGAGCCAACTGTGCTCAGGATCATATATGGCCCTCTTGGTGGACTCGAGGCGTAGCGCCCCTTTAATAGTGATGCTTTGGACGTGTCGTGCGGAATCTGTGCGGGACAGAGTCTTGACAAGTCTGTTGGCATCTTGTTGCAGTCCATCAGGATTGCGGACCGTGATGCTGATATCGCGAAAAATGACAAAGGCAGCCGCCCTATTGCAAGCCTTGCTTGCGAGACTCAAGGCGAAAAGGCTGGGTCGATGCGCTGCTTCGACGTATTCTGCTATTTGTTGCTGAATCTCGAGAGGCAGAGAAGTGATATAGAGTTTTGACACGCCCATTGTTGTGGATGGCTGAGCAGGCCGATGCTGGGCCATCAATTGTTTTGGTGAATATCGTAGTAAGGAAGGCTTTCAGCCATCTACGCATACAGAAATCTATGTAGCTACCATTCTTTCAAGAATAGATACATGGCCACAACATCAGGCACCGACATGGTAATGCTGCTGAATGACGTCGTCAGGGTTGAGTTTGACTTCGGGTGGCCACTGCCGGCACCTTTGAGAAACCTGGGCCCGCAGGAAAGCCAACATGGACAGGGCGTACACAGTAAGCATCTCTTTCAAGAATCAGTATTATCTCATAAATCAGGCGCTCCACTTAGCGCTCAGGCCCGTGTCCGAAACAGCTGACACCATGGGCCAATCAGAATTCGCTTACCGTGCGCACGGTATGCAACAAGGCCAAGCCTCACGTGCCAAGGACCTTCGTCTCCATCTCCAAATCCTCCACCTAGGATCAGCACCGACCTACCTGCCTCTGCCTGATTCTGACACCCTGTCGTGCCATCTAGCGAATGTATCATGAACGCTCTCACTAATTCTAGCTTATAGTATCTAGTCATCTTACGTCACACTCCATGCGCAATGCCTGGGGGGCGCCTGCTCGGCAAGCAAACCACCAGCCTCATCTACCATGACTCCACGGGAAAGAGAAGTCTAGAGATGTCCAATATTCGAGTATATAGCTCGTTCAATTTCCTGCATTTCTAGAATTCATCATTACAAGTAACTCAACAACAATAACAATAACAACAACCAACAACCAGCCTTCGCAACAGCTATTTTCTTCTTCATTTCGATCGACAGCCACCAAGAACTCATATTCCTTCAAGATGGTTAACATCAAGTCTCTCTTCGTTGGAGCTTCGCTCCTGATCAGTGGGATCGCTGCGGCTCCCGTCTCATCTGATGTCGCTGCTCCTGAGGCTCGTAGTCTCGATCGCAGGACACTCAAGGGGGCGGCTTCTGATCCAAAAAACATCCTGGAAAACACCTATATCATGGGACCCAACTACAAGAGTAAAGGCTATACATCAGCGACTGTCAGCGACTTGAGCGGCTGCACTGCTCTCTATATCTGGGACAAAGACTTCATTCCATCCGTCTTCCATATTTTCTGCGGTCAAGAGAGGGCTGATGGCAAAGCGGCAGGGGAGATGGTAGAGGAACTCGGTTCGAAGTGGTATGCGGGCGGTGCCGGCATCTTTGCGTCAAGCACTGCACGGGCCCAGGCTGTCGAGGCAGGACTCAAGGAGGCCATCCCGGATATCGTGGTCATAAACACTGAAATCTACACTCCTGGCACGGGCGAAATGGCGCGAACCAGGGTCACTGTTGCAAAGAACAGCAACGTTTTCAATGAGGAGAACTACAAAGGCACCCCAACTCAGCCCGGCAAGAAGAACTAGGTGCTTGCAGAGTTTTCTGTATCAGCTCCGGTTTAGGAAATCAACAAGATGGATAGCGGTCAATTTGTGTAAGATAGTGAGTTTCGTACGAAATTAGCTGTATTGTCATTCCTCTATATGTTATAGACCTTTAGATTTTATCAATTACAATTGCATCATAAGAAACTTCAGCGCAATGCTTCAGATTTGAAAAAAAGCATCTCATGAGACTCGCAGTAGATTGGTAAACTATATTCGTGCCACATACTGTTCCAAATTCTATCCTAACTGTTGAAGAGACAGGAAACTGCCAAGGTGGCCAGTGAATGGCTCATCCAAACGGGTCTCCTGGAACAGTTCCGAGTGGCAGTACTGGTAGAGGAAACTAGCGCGGTAGACTGGTTACTATTAACACCCGCTCACAGGCTATAGAAGCCACTCCCACCTCCTACTACACCCTCCCTCTCCTGCCCTAAACCACGGCAGCACTGGTAGAAGATGGTAAATATAAGAAGAGGTCGTACAAACCCCGATAAGGAACAGAGAAGAGGTATTTATTAATAGTAGGGTCAAGCCCTACAAAAGAAATTTTGCTCTTATAACAAAGATAGCCTATAGTGTTTATAGACATAATGTTAGATAAGAAGCATGTAATACAGCGATCTCGGCTGTTGCCCTCGCAGAAACACGATCTGAAGCACGATCAGATGCGCGATTAGATGCGCGATAGCATGTGCGCAGAGAAGCGCAATAGATTCCGGGTGCACCTAGAATCTGCTAATTGGCTCGGCGCACAAGCGTGACGATCGCTAAGCTGCTATCCCCGCCGCAGCTAAAAGATTTGTCAGATTTGCGGTCACAAATTGATGGATGTGAATTCGAGTAAGAAAAGAGTTTATTGATTGATTTTTCTGTCCGTCTATGTCTCGCCCTGCGCTCTATCTATGTATCGGCGCTGCGGCGGTCTCGGCTAGGTCTCTCGAGACGACGGCGGGCTAGATCCTCAGCACCCTTTCTGTTGAGGCGCTAGTTTCTTTGTTGTATCAGTCGTACTAATGTAGTCTATCTCCTTGCATGTGAGATCCTTTGTTCGTAAGGGCCGAGGCTGCGATCTTTCAGCTGCGGCGGGGTTGGTGGCTTGGCGATTGTCGCACGCTCATCTGACATCAGTATTGGCTATGGGACGAATCTTAAGCTTGTTGTAGCTTAGCATGATGTTAGTGATGATTTTCTGGATCTGATGGCGACCCTTCTTTAGCAGTTTGCGGACGTTGACGATCTTGCTTAGGGTACCATAGCTGGTCCAGCTGTAGTAGTAGTGTCCTGAGGTATTCATGATTACAGTGCTAATTCAAGAAGTTCAGGGCGTTGGACTTTTCAATATCACATCAAAATCCTGAGAGCGGCTCTAGAGTCATGAAAATAATTCGTGACGAGGATTTCTAGAAATTAGTAAATCCTGAGTTAACTTATGGTTCCTTATTTTTTCCGCCGCGAGCGTAAATTCTTGGTCAAAGTTCTGCCAGTAGCCTGCCTCGAATCCTTGCTGGCAAGGGACCGTCAGCTATTTGTACATCAGTGTTTACTTTTCAGCCAGTAATACAGTAGGCGATTCGGCATGGCGAGATGAAAATCCGAGAAGGAGGCAGACGCAGATGGAGGGAAAGAGGATGTTTGTTATTCAAGTATTTCTATCAGCCAGCATTACAGAATATTTCCATCAGTCGATTCTCAACAGGCTTGCAACTTCAATACGCGGAACTCTGGGTGTGCAGTGTTCAAAGTCTGAATAAGTAAGCTCATAGTTATGTTAATGGGTCGAATGGAGCTTACTGTCAAGGAATTTGCTATATTCCTCTGAGTGCCGCATGACCTCCGATTGCAAGATATGAGTTTGATGGAGTGATTAGAGTACCCTACTTCATACAAAGGGGATTCGAGCAGCTAGCTCATTCCCGCTAGATCGATTGCTTCGAAAGTACATGTTAAGTGATAGCCTTATCCGCCTACATATCTTTCTGTAATTTTCCTTAGACCTTTTCGCAGCGCGCGCAAATAGCCTCAAAATGCTAGGCGTTTAGTAAGATATGCGGAGACTACCTAACTGCGAATAACCGCTTTGGAAATCTGCAAGTCTCGAACGAAAACTACACGGATTTTCTTGCTAATCATCTAAGGATTACCCGCAGCCAACCAAATCTCTTGATATAGGGCGTCTTCTCTGGGTAAACAGTCTTACTAGAAGCGGCGGGGCGACAAGGAAGTAGTTTATTTTACATGAGCAGGGCTTTAATAGTCAACGTAGGCAGGTAGGGGCAAGGGTAGAAGAAGAGCTGGCTTTAGCTTTAGCCTTTCCTTCATCTTGCATTATCCTTGTTGCAGTAAGATTAGCCTTAACCTTGTAGATTGCATATTTTTGAAACTTGTTCATTGTATTATTTAGATTGAGCTGCTTCTACTTGTAGCCTTTCTATGTGTTAATGTCGTACACAAATTAGTCCGTAAGTTAGAAATGTGAGCTATCTCAGGCTCGTTACAACCTTTTATGTACCCTTCTATAATCTTGACAGCGAGCTAAAGATCTTTAGTTGTTAGGCTGAGGCCATTACTATCGATGAGTTGTTGGTAGTATATCCTAGATTAGTGTCTGGATTACAGTAAGAGCTTGCTAGCGTAGCTCGAAGGTTTAGATCGTTACGCATATCGAGCGCAACGTTGCTACTTATGACTAATTCGAGCAAAAACCCTGGTGTTGAGTATAAAATGTCCCTTAGTTTATTAACTACCTAATCCGTATCTCTTGGTGCGAGAGCTGTCTTGTCTGCTAATCTGACATCAATCTCCTCTTCTAGTGTATTTCGATAGAGACTTGTAACGAGGACGACCTTGAAGGTTGCTAATATATATCGTTGAAGGCAATATATACAATGGGTAGTGTGAATCGTTGCATCTATTACGCGTATGTATGTGGGGATTAGGTATCTCTAAGCGATAGAGATAGAGGTCACTATAAGGCTACGAATGTCGCATACGTACAGCACCTAGCTTTAAATAAAACTGATGTTAGGAGGCAGACTGGCCTAAGGTAGAGCGGACCTGGCCCGTATCTAGTTGGAACAAACCGGCAAATAGAGAACAATATGAGCTACTTCTATATCTTAAATTTTGTTAGCTTGCTCGTCCCTTACTGACGAGCTAGGAGCATTTACTGTTTGTGAGACTGCTTTTGCTGTGTCAAAAATTTGATTGCTAGTTCTTTCTATCTAGTGAAATGAGTTGAATTTGCTAATCTTAGTGTAGGACGCATTGTTAGAGGTGTGAAGATATTGGAGATTGCTATTAGGGTGAAATTATCCTTATGATGCAGTTCGGACAATAAAATATCTTATTCGCAACGCAAAGCCAAAGGCCTATCTGTCTTGTAGTCTTACAAATATAGAAATTGCACAATAGGCTTTATGCGCTGTTTTGATAAACAATGCGAGAGAGTATCGTTGATACTGCTACAGCCTAGTTTAACGAGCACCAAACCTCTAAATGCACTAGTTTAATGCATTAAAGCTTCGATAAGCGCCTCGACAGAAACGTCAAGATCAGCCGGCCGTTTGCCGCCTAGCGCCCAGCGTTAGCCCCCCTCAATACCCCAGGGGGTAGCAGGCATGGAAGCTCCTCTTAACCAAATTGCTTGCCTTAACGACGGATTTAAGGTCGATAGGTTTACGGTAAAGGTTGGTAATAATTTGGCGGTACTTAGTTGTATCTTTTTACTAGCAAGTATAGCCGGGCTGTTTTTAAGCACGGCTTTGAGAAGCTATTAAGGATAGCATGTTTTCTTTACGCGACATGAATTTTTCTTCTTAAAATTGAGCTTGAGGAAACTACGAAAGAGAGCGTGTTTGGATTTTAAAAGAGTGTTAATTCTAACTAGTCGTTTGTCCTAATACAAGATAGTTATTTTGGAGTTGGATGCCTATGCCCCTTCCGCTCGACCTCATTCCTATAGTCGACTATTTACCTATTTCTTGGCTAGAGAGCGCGCGAGCTTCCACTTGAATTTGGCGGGAGCTTCTGCTTTTTCGAAAACTTAGTTTGAAGCCTAGGAAGATACCTGTAATTAGTTTTTGGAGCGCTGCTATGTGATTTCGGGGAGCTAGCTTACCGCGAAATCAGTTTGGGTGATACCAACTGGGTCATGTGGCTGGACATATTGAGCGCCATTGGCCTTTAGCCACTCCACATGCTTCTCTGCCGGTACGGTCTTGAAGGTCTCAAGCAGCTGGTTGAATTTTTCGTCTGCACCTTTGATCTCCAGGTACTTTCCAGTTCCATCAGGAATACCAAAAATGTTGGGTAGAGCCTGCGAGGTGCATTTCTCTGCTTCAGAGCGCTTGTCGCCCCTCTTCTTGGTATTGTAGAAAGATCCGCCAGTGAAACCACCTCCGGTGCAGCAAAAGGTACCTGCACCTCCAGCTGAACAAACGCTATTTGCACAGGCGCCACCTCTATACATGACAGCAACTTGGCCATTGTTCTTGTCGATTGCAATCGCGTTTGCGTTGACAGCGCAACATACGTTATTGTTGACGTCGCAGCCTGTGTAGAAGCCGTTGCAGCCGCTACTCGAATAAAAGCGAATTGAATTGGCTGACACCATTGTTGCAATGGAGGAAAGCGCGAGCAGGAGAGTCTTGGTGCAATGCATGATGATGAATTGAATTTATGCGATGCAGTGACTGGATGATGAAGCTGATGAGGAAGCTGATGAGAAAGCTGATGATGTTTTCATGTCGAAGAAAGGCCTTCTTATATACTCCTTGATGCAGCTTCAAGCCGAAACTTCTCCGGTTGGCATAGATGACTATCAACTCGTCACTGACAGGCATAAAAAATTGTCATTGGTTGTATCCCTTACGATATGTGGAGTTGTCAGCTGTGCTGGTGATTTGAGGCACTTCTGCTCGCCGACTTGTAAGATTAATCTCCACTGCATGAACAAGTCTTTTTCGGGGTCACGGCCCTTGCTCCAAAAGAAAGCCAATTGCGTGAAGCCTGCAGTGCTATGTGGAATTGACTTCAAGAACTTGACATGATAATTATTCGTTGAAAGACTTCGGCGATACCGTATATTTCCAGGCAAATGGCATTTTGACAGCATTTAATTCTTGAAGAACTGAAAAAAGTATACAGTGTGGGAAGCCACTTGTGCAAGATGCATGACTATCTCGCCATATCATCATGCAAAAGCGGCTTTCTTCTCGCTGGCAACTTTCTTGTCCAGTGAGATATTACCCGTTCCTTTGCATTGCTCTACCCGCGCTTGCCTTATCTGCGCCTACATTAGCATTTCGATTCAATACTCAACTTCCTTCTCAAGCTTACGTGCATATAAGAGTTCTGAGTTGGTACGTCCAGTTGCCTAAAGGAAAGATATATTCCTTGAGACGCTAAACCCCTAGTCTATATTCGATACTATATCTCAAAGGCAGCCTTTTATTCCATGCCTCTTGTGCCCAAATCAAGGTGAACTAATGTTGCTTACTCTGCGGCCTTATATGACAAGTGGAGTTTTAATATCGACAAAGCTTGATTCCGATTGGTAAAGGTTTGTTGGAGAGTAGAATTACTATAGATATTTATGCTAGGGATCTATTCGCTTTAGTGCTTATGAACAAGCAGAGTTATTTTGTCTGTAAAGAGGTTCTACGTACGCATACCTAGTTTTGAAACAAAATTCGGTGGCCCTCTATGTGCAAGGATGGGTGATGTTATTGGTTGTTGCTGAAACTAGAGCGTATAATCTGGTCTCTCTGTAATCCTATTTTCACATGTGTAAAGTTCAAACAGGCTTATTGACAAGTTGCAAAAGCTGTCTTGGGGGCGAAATACGATACTGTGGGGAGAAACATTGCCTCACGTCAGCCATGGGTAATTTGCTAAAATGGTCTGCATGCCTGCATTAGCGTATGATGCAGACGCAGGTTCAGATCAGATGCACCTATCTGAACTCACATCAACGTTCAGCCGCTGGCTACTGTGTAACAAGCTTTTCCGAATTTGTAGAGAATGACATCAACTAACCTTTGAGACGCTTCGCCAGGAAGATGCTCTCTTTCTTTCATGTCTCGGCCCTGAAGTTAAAACCACGGTAGTTTCTTAGTACGTGAGCAAGGTGCTGCAATAGAGACACGTATTCGGCAATCCTATCGGCATCTGGACGTATGCAGCGACGATTTTGGATTCGCGGGCTGACCGAAACACTTTCTACAGCCATTTTTGTCGCGTACTATTCCTGTTGAGAGCTGTGGACCAATTAATCAAGACTAACAGCCAATGATGGTAGGCGTCGATTGAATGCGAAACTATTGGACCGGCGTACATACCGCCAGATGAGTTTAGATCAATGTCAGGGCATTATGCAAAGTCGATATACACAGAAGCGGAATAGGCTCGCAAGTCGGAGTTTTCCTACGTGGAGCAATATGCGCCTTCCCTTTGCGTCGGACGGGTAAGCGCAGCTGGTTCGGACCCGACGGGCGAACAGAAGCGACAAACCGATTGGTGAGGACTAGAGTGCGCTCCTCAACAACGGCAGGGCTGCATGGCCACATTTGCCCGGAAACTGCAGCCTAGCCTTATTTCTCCACACGTTGAAGTGGCAAGAAGAATTGCAGCTCATGGTTGAGTCGCAGTGCTGGGAGCATGCAGCGAATTGCTTCAGTCAACAGCTGCGTGGGCGAGCAACTAGGCTGGTAAATAGGTATGGTGTGCGGAGGTGCAGTTCAAAAGTTCTTGCTGACGCTAAAAGCGCCACCACCGCTAGCGCCACCGCTAAGTAACGCCACCTGCTATCAGATTTCGTGCCGGATTTAACGTGCACACGACTGTGAATTGAGTAGAGTAGAATTGATTGATTGCAGTAAGTTAATTAATTGTATTCTCGCTGATGCTCTAGGTCCTCATTGTCCTCTATTACCGACGCCTTTTCGGCTACTGTTACGAATATAATTAAGACCCGTCAGCCCCTTGTAGCTCGATCCAATAGAACCCGACAGCGAGAAGAGGAGGCATGTCACCTAGCTATAGAAATAAGTGGGGTCGGCTATAGCTAAGCCATATTAGGCAAACCCTAGGTAAAGTAGACTAGGCTCATTGTTACGGATGTAACAAGAGAAATCGAGATGGAACCAATCAGTCCCGACTCAAGTGCTGACGAAGCATGGGATGAGCGGGGTAACGACCTAGATTGGGAAACGACCCACAATTTGGACACGTAAGACGCAAAGTAATCTGTAAACACGTGCAACAGATCAGAGTGATCTGTAAGGTTACACAAACGGATCACTAGAAGTATATAGTCAGTAACAATGCGCATCATTAGGATGGCATCGGCAATTCAATCCTTTAACCACGGAGCGACGATACAGGACAATCGCAAGATATCTTCTATTTGTTCACAGCCTATTGCAGATCACAACACGAGCCTTTGCTATCACCTCTCAATCTACTAACCCCTAAAGTGGTTACTTGTAGTCGACGACAGGTAACCCTGTTACACCTTGCTAATTTAGTTATTGGGAGAAGCGAAGCGTAAGTAGCGCACGGTCTAAGCTAACACGATAGCAGAAAGTTTAACTAAGAAAGGAGGTAAAGCACCTCTAAGTAGTCATGAATTAGATAACACTGCATAGAAAGCAATTAAGGACTACCTAAATAACCTAATCTTAGAAAAGGAAGATATAAAGCTAGTAATCGACGCTTTAGAAATACAAAATAGAGAACTATAGGACTACTTAAAGTAAAACAAAGTATAGATTAAGGCTATTATAGTAGGACAAAACTAGATAGAATAAATTACTTAAAGACTAGAGATAAGTGCGACAAAGAAACTACCTAAGATACCTATACTTAAGAAGTTTAATAGAACAAGGGAAAAACTAAGACCTTTTATAGTATTAGTATAGTAAAGTATTATAGAGAAAGGAATAGTAAAAAGAAAGTAGGTAGTTGCTAGAGAAACATAAGTACTAAGGGCTTTATAAGGAGGCGAGCTATTAAGGAGAGAGCTAATAGGAGGCCCTTAGGTTATAGGATACAATCTATAGGAGTGCAAACAATGTTTAGAGTTAGTTTAGCTAATAAAGTTTAAGTTCTCTAAGACTAATAAGCCCTTAGGCTCTAGATCTATATTAGGTACATAACCCTATAATAAATAGCGACTAACGCAAAACTTAAACCTACAACCTTAGCTTTAGGAGTACTAGCTTATACACTATTGCGTAAGGTATAGGAATAGGTATAGGAATAGGTATAGGAATAGGCATAGGAATAGGTATAGGAATAGGTATATATATAAAACTTAGGATAAGCTACCTTATTTTATATAAGAATAAGATAGTATAAGTATAAGTATAAAAATAGGAATACGCTATAAATATATAGAGCCTAAGACCTAAAAGGCTACAAGTAGTATAAAAGGCTAGTAGTACAACTAGCTAAAAATAAAAGAGGCTAATAGAAAATATTAGAGAAGCTCTTAATAAGCCCTTAGGTACCTAATAAATAGCTAGTAGAAGTATAGATAATAGGAATATTAAAATAGAAAAAACAACTAGTAAGAAATAGTAAGGATAGAAAAGGATAATAAGTAGTATAGTAAGAAGAAATAGCCTAGTAGTAGTAAGTAGTATACTACAATTATAGATAAATAACGTATAAAGAGAGTAGTAAAGAAAAGAATATTATAAAGTAATTCTAAGCTATAAGATCTAACCTATTATCTAATAAAGAGACTATACTAAAGCTATCTCTTTACTAGCTAAGAACTTCTTTATATAACTTAAGACTCCTAAACCTAATACCTAAAAGACTATAAGATATACTTAAAAGAATTAGTATACTAATAATAGATAATAGCTCTACTATCCTAAATATACTCTAACTAATAATTAAAATATCTTTAGAGATATTTAGCTAGCTTATAGTAGCTATTAAAATAATAGTAGAATAGAGTAGTAGAGTATATATTAGTAAACAAAACCTATTTATAGATAAGAAGTTTAAGTTTACTAGTACTAATATAATAGAGTTTCTAGATAGTATTAAAGAACAAGTAATCTTTTATAGATAGCCTATTAGAGACTAGATCTATAACGTTATTACGTTTAGTAATAAGATAAGAAAAGATATTATTAAATAAAGTATAACTAAGTTTATAGAAGTAGAGAAAGCTAAAGATTAAGTAAAAGTTAGAGAGGTAATAAGAAATAAGTTCTAAGAGTCTAATAAGGTATAACAAGAAAAGATAGAAGAAGTACTCTAAACCTAGCTATAGTAATACTTACTTATAGACGACCTCTCTCTCTAAGACTGCTTTAATAACTTTAGCCCTTAGTTTATAAAGTACTAAAAAGTAAAAACAATTATAAAGGCTATAAAGAGATACTACCTAGTAAAAAGACTTAATAAGTACTACCTATAAAAAGTCTTTAATAAATATAACCTAAGTAATAAAAATGTAAAAGACTTTAACTTTTAAATAATCTAGAAGTACTTTAACTAGCTAGTATAAAGAGACCTATAAGTAGAACGTTTTAACCTAGCTTTTAAGAGAACTATAAGCGTACTAAAGCTTATAAGCTATAAGAAATAGCTATATATAATACCTAAAGGAATATTTAGGCTTCTTAATATAAAGCTTATACTTAACTCTTATAACTAAACTTAAAGATAAAAGAAAGTCTAAATACTTCTAAGAATAGAAGTTATATAATTAGAAGTTAATAATCTTATAGAATACTTTAAAATAATAAAACTTTAAGTAATTACTTTTATAGCTATAAATAACCTAAATACTAGAGCCTAAGAGCTTATTTAGCTACTAGAGGTATACTTAGTTATAAAAAAATAAATTAAAGTAGATAAGTATCTATAGACTCTTTAAGCTATAGTAAACTTATAGTTAGTAACGCCTTTTATAATAAGGCTATAATTTTAAAAGAACTTTTTACTACTATTTTAGAATAGTATAGAACTTTAGTATTAGAATAATATAGTAAGTATAAGTTTAGACTTTTATAGTTATATTAGGTATAGAGACCTAAATTACTATATTAATAACTATAAAGAAAGAAAAGCCTTAATACTTAATAGATAGATTTAGTTTAATCTAGAAACTAGAAGATACTAATAGAGTATAGAGCTAACTTACTAAGAGTTTATTAAATAGATTAGAGTAAGAGGTAACTAGAATAATATAATAATCTAGTATATCTAGTAGAGAATATAAAACCTAAAGTATAGAGAAATAGACTCTTAGGTAATACTAAACCCTATAATATAATAACTAGTATAGCCTTAGATAATAGTAGTAATAAACTTACTTAGAGGTATAATAGATAATTTAGAAGAAGATAGAATAGTAAGCGTAGAAGAATACAATAGATTCTAGATATAGTAACTAAAAATAAAAGAGGATCTAGTAGAGAAAGATATTACTAAAACTACATATATTACTATAGTAAAGTTTAAGACCTAAGAGCCTTTAGTACCTATTCTAGCTATATAAAATAATTACAAAAGAGAGACTAAATTTCTTAAATCTAAGTAGACCTAATTTAATAATATAGAAATAGAAGTAGATCTAGAATAACTTCTTAAAAAAATAGATAAATAAAAGAACTGTTACGGGCTTACTAGGGTCGACTTCCTAATAGCCTAGATAGGTGTTAGTAGATTGTAAGGTAATAACAAAAGCTTGTGTTATAATCTACAATAGGCTATAAATAATAGAAGATATTTCGCAACTATCTTTATATTATCGCTCGTAGTTAATAATTAAATTACTAATACTATCTTAATAATACGCATCGCTACTAACTATATACTTGTCCTAATCTATTAATCTATTACTACTAAGAATAATAGATTATAGATTACCCTAATCTATAATCTATCGACGCTAAGAGTCTATAGATTATAGATCGCCTTAGGTGTCCTAATTATATGTAGTTTCCTAATTAAGTTTGTATTCTTTGTATTTGTAAGAACTTAATCCTTTAGTTGTAGGGCTAATTAGTTCTATCTATATTTCTCTTGTTACTATTGTAACACTATCTCCTCCTCTAGGTAGGTCCTCGTTTATCTATCCTAGAGCTAAGGTTATTAGCCTACTCTCTTTATTAATTTCTAGTTCCTTATTACTCTCTATAGTTGCCTCTTCTACACGTTATTAATATCTTCTTACTAATTACGTGTTACACAATAATGTTAAAATATTTCCTTATTCTTGTTATACCTCCTCTAAGTTAAATCCTAAGTACTCTCCTTATATAGTTTCTACAAATAATAGTAGAGCTTACGAGGCGTATATCTATATAAACGTTTATAGTTCCTATAATATGTCTAGTGTCTTTCTTATAGAGTGTATATTTATTATACTTATTCTTGTATCTAGGCTTAATAATAATAGGGAGAGCTGTTAACTAGGCTTAAGAGAAATTACTATCTTAAATTGTAGAGGCTAAAGCTAAGCGTAAGTAGATCTAGGAGCTTGCGTAGAGTAAGCTAGTAGAAAATTAAGCTCGTCTCTCTTGTCTTTGTAAGATAAAGGCGCTAAATAATAAGAAATTAGCTATATAGTTAGTAGCTCTAGAAGCTAAGCTAGACTTAGATAAGGTATTTAGTGTTGCTATAGTAGGTCCTACGTTAAGCGCTCTTATTACCTCTCTATCTAGCAATAGTAATATTAGTTCTCTTAGTTCGCTGCTAGGCGTTCTAGAGGGTTTTAACTTTAGAAGTCTTCTAGTTTCTTAGAGTAGTTAAGATTATTTTCTAGTTCTTATGTTTCTTCCTATAGTTGTCCTTTTTTGTCTATACCTATCTATTTTACTAGGTAGTAGTTCCTACTATTATAGAACTAGCGTGCTAGGATTTCTTTAACTTCTTATTCTTCTTATTCTCTATACGTATCTACTTTGTATACTAGTAGTTCTACGTTTTGTAGTGCTATCTTAAGTAGTACTACGTAAAAGGTTAGGTATATCCTTATTTTGTTTAGTAGCTTTAATTTAAATATAACTAGCGTAACTTCTTTTTTAATTTTATATAGTCTTATCTTAACGTAGTCTAATTTTAAGCTTAGTCTCTTACTCTTAATATTTTTTCGTACTAACTATACTTTTTCTCCTTTTCTAAATTAGGGTCTCTTTTTATATTTCTTGTTATAGTACTTTACTATTTAATTATACAGGAATTCTATATCCTGTCTTAATTGCTCGTGTATGTCTTTAAGTCTATTAGTAAAGTTTTCTCCTTTTAGAGACTAAGATGTCTCTAGTCTTAGTATTCTATATATACTAGGGTTGAATCTATAGTTTATAAAAAAAGGTAATACTCCTATTATCTTATTCTTTACGCTATTGTATACTAACTGTGCTATAAGTAGTAACTATACCTAATTGTTCTAGTTGTAGTTAAGATAGTATCTTAGGTACTATTCTACTATCTAGTTTATTCTTTCTAATTGTCTATCTATTTGTAGGTAGTATATAGTAGATATTGTATATTTAATTCCTAATTATACTATTATTGTTCTCTATAGTTTTAATATAAATCTTATATTTCTATCTATAATAATCTTGTCTAGTAGTCTATATTAACTAATTATAGTTCTTAGAACCTAGTGTATAGTAACTTCTATTCTACTTTTTTCTTTATATAGTCTAAAGTATAAGTATTTTATAAGTTTATCTACTATTGTTAAGATTCTATTATACTTAACTCCTAATATTAGGTCTTTTAACTTAGGTAGTTTTGTAATAAAATCTATTATAATAACTCCTTATAGTTATTCTAGTACTTCTACTAGTTATAGCTTCTTATATAGTGCGTATCTACTATACTTATTCTTCTAGTATTCTATATAATCTTGTAGTACTTCTATTACTAGTTGTCTTACTCTTAGGATATAATAATCTCTTAGTAGTCTATCTAGTATTTTGTTAATTCCTTAATATCTATATACTAGTAGTTTATAGAACTATTATATAAATTCTCTTTATATTTTTCCTAGAATATACGTTCTTCTATAGGCTCTTGCAAGACTTTCTTAGATCTTAAGTTTTTCTATCTCTTTAGGGGCTTTTCTTGTTTCTTCTTAAATCTATTTGTCTAGCTCGCTACTCTTTCTTTTAAGTGTTGCAGCTATTTTAGGTGTATTTAGGACTAAATGTCCTTCTTTGTTTTTAACTAGAACTATACTAGTAGCGCTTACTTCTTTCTATAAGTCTAGTCTTCTACTAAGGGCGTCTATAAATTAGTTATCTTTCTCTTTTGTATATATAATTTCTATATTAAATATTAATAGGAATTCCTACTATCTTATATATTATTATATTAGTTTTTTATTTAGTATAAATCTTATAAGATTCTTATAATCTATATAGACCTTTATTTAGTATTTTACTCTTTGTAGGTATACTCTCTATTATTTAAATACTTTATAGATTGCTAGTATCTCTTTGTTATAAATTAGGTAGTTAAGCTCTACTAGCTTTATTTTCTTAGAGAAGTATTTAACTAGATATTTTTTCTTAGTCTTTAGGTCTTCTTGTATTAGTAGTATTCTATAGACTAAATTAGATACGTCTATTTTTACTATTACTAGTAGGTCTAGGTTATATATTCTAATAACTAGGTTTTCTATAAACTTCTTTTTAATCTTCTTAAATACTTTATTACATTCTCTTATCTATTTAAATAGTGTATCCTTTTTTATAAGCCTTGTTATTAGTTCTATATTTTTAGACTATCTTACTATTAACTTTTTGCAAAAGTTAGCTAGGCTATAAAATTATTATACTTCCTTTAGGTTCTTAGGTATTAGCTATTCGTTAATTAATCTAATTTTTTCTAGATTGATCTTGATTTTTCCTAGTTTAATAATAAATCTAAGGAAGTCTGTTTCTTTTATATAGAATTTATATTTTCTTATTTTTAGGAATAGCTTACTTTCTACTAGTTTTTCTAGCACTTTGTATATATGCTATACGTGTTCTTTTTTTGTTTCTAAGAATATAAGAATATTATCTAGGTATGTAAATGTAAATATATCTAAGTACTCTCTTAGTACTATATTTATTCTTTCTTAGAAGGCTGCTAGTACGTTTGTTAAGCTAAAGGGTATAACTAGGTATTTATATAGTCTATATTGTATTCTAAATACTATTTTCTATTTATTACCTTTCTTGATTCTAATCTAGTAGTAGGTATTCTAGATATCTAGTTTTGTAAAGATTCTTACTCTCTATAGTCTATCTTGTATTACGTCTATTTGTAGTAAAGGGTATTAGTTCTTATTTGTAATTACGTTAGTTTTTCTAAAGTCTACGTAAAGTCTTTTATTACTTATTCTCTTTTTATCTACAAATATAAGTCTATATACTACTAAGGACTTAGATTCTTGTATCTATCTTTTTTTTAGTGCGTTTTTAATAAACGTTCGTTTAATCTTAGATTCTTCTTCTATTTTTCTATAAACTAGGCTCTATCTTACGTCTTTATCTTCCTTTAGATCTATTACTAAATCCTATAGTTAATGTTTTAGAAGGTAATCTTTAGGTTCTATAAGCTATTTTTCCTATTTCTTGTATTCTTTTAGGAATTCTCCTTTGTATATAACTATATTAGCTTTTAATATTTCTTTTTTAGAGTAGCTAATTCTACCTATTCTCTAATTAATTCTTAGGTTAGTTATCTATAACTATAGTATTCCTAGTATTATATTTTATTTGTTATTAATTGTTGTTATATCTATAACTATATTCTTAATTGTTATCTCTTCTAGTTCTAGCGTAGAGGGTGTTGTCTCGAACCTTATAGGTTCCTAGAATAGTTTTCCTTTAATCGTACTTAGTTATTAAGGGTACTTCTTTGTAGTATAGGTTATTCTTTAGCTTTCTACGAACTTCTTTAATATAAAGTTCCTTGTAGCTCTACTATTAATTATTAATTATACTTTCTTTTCTTAATAAGTACCTATCTTTGTAATGTATAGGCCTCTTATATCTTCTAGCCTTTCTTACTTTAGTATTTTTGTAAATTATCTGTCTTCCTAGGGCTATAGCCTTATTTTAAGTTTATATTCTTTATATTTTAGATATTTATTATACTTATATTTATACTATAGTCTTCCTTAAATATATTTCTTAGGTAGTTTTAGTCTAGGCCTTATTACTAAGTAACCTTCTTCTAGTATTATTTCTTATCCTTAGATGTCTTCTACTAGAATTGCTCTTATATAGTTGTAGCCTCTTTTTTTTATAGGCTATACTTTGTTATTTACTTTAGGGTTTCTATATATTATACAATTCTTTTCTAGGTATAATGTCTATAATACTTTAAAATAGGCTAGATGTTTTAGGTTTATTATTTTGTTATCTCCTTCCTAGTAACTATCTATTCTAGGTCTTGTGTTTGTTAGGACGTAGTATACTATTAGTACTTGTAGTGTATAGGCTTTGTTAATCTATTGCGTTTTTCTTATAAGGAACTACTATTCTCTTTATATAGGTATTCTTCTTACTATAACTATATATTACTTTATCTATTCTTAAAATAGTGTAAACTTTATTTCTTTAGGATTACGTTCTTTCTAGTCTTTGTACGCTTCCTCTATACTTATAACTAGTAAGTATTTCTAAATAAATTTCTATTCTTTGTTTTGTTCTTCTATATCTATTATTGTATAGCTATTATAGCTATATATATCTAGCTAGGCGTATTCTATACCTCTTATACTTTTCTATCTTTTACTTTCTTGTAGTCCTTTAGAGGAAGCTGTAGTAGTCTCTTTATCTAGTACTAGTCTTTCGGCCTAGATTAATAGGGTCTAGAGCTCTTCCCTTTCTAAGTCTTCTATTAGTAGGTCTATTATATACGCTGTTTCTTCTAGCTATGCTTTTATTCTTTCTTTTGTTGCTGCTACTCTATTTCTTTATTATAGGAAGTATCTTACTCTCTATTTACTAGAAAGATGTATATAGTAGTTGTCTTTGTAATAAAAGGTCTAATAGAGTATTACGTATTATATTTCTTTACTCCTAGCTACCTTTTCCTAAGGTTTAGTCTATACTTGTAGTATTTCTTTCTTTTTCTCTATCGTCTTTAACTAAGTTTCCTTATCTTTTTTATAGTCTTTACTTTTATAGTCTTTTATATAGTATCCTAGTTTCTTATATTTATAATATACTATATCCTTTTTCTTCTTTAATTAGTAGTCTTTTACGTAGTAGCCTTTCTTACTATAGTTAAAATACGTAAAGTCTTTATTCTTCTTTCTCCTTCTATCTTTATTTGTGTTAAGGATTATAGAGTCTCTAGTGTCCTAGTTTCTAGTTTAGCTACTATACTTATTCTTTTTCTATTTGTTACAGCGGTAACAAGGGAAACCGAGATAGAACTAATTAGTCTACGCTTAGCTGCTAACGAAGCATAGGATAAGTAGGGTAACAACCTATAGGACAACGAGTTCGATTAGGAAGCTAACTACAACATAAACACGTAATAGATTCGTAAATTCGCAATCTTAGCAAACACGAAGCCGCAAAGCTATTATGTAACAAATTCGTGAATTCGCGATCTTAGTAAACACGAAGCAACAAAGTTGCTAAGATATTATTACTATATAGTTAGTAGTAATGCGCATTATTAGGATAGCATTAGTAATTTAATTATTGACCACGAGCGACAATACAGAGATAGTTGCAAAACATCTTCTATTATTTATAGCTTATTGTAGATTACAATACAAACTTTTACTATTACTTTGCGATTTACTAACACCCCTTAGGCTACTAGGAAGTCGACCCTAGTAAGCTAGTAACACTATTCTTAAAGGTCGTTGTTAATTTAGATTACTTATTATTTTAGGGCTTCTAGTGTCTTAGGTTTCTCTATATATATTATTTTGTATCGAATTTTTATATTTAGTCCTTGTTTAAATCGTAATATAAGGGCTAATTTATTCTATTCTATGTTTTAGCTTAGTTGTTTAAATTATAATACGTATTCTAAGACACTCTTGTTTTGTATAAGCCTTTTAAGTTTCTCTTTAGCTTGTTAGGTAATATCTATATCTCTAAATACTACTCTTATTCGTTTAGTAAAGTATTTATAGCTTCTAAAAATAGCTCTAGTTTCGTCCTTTTAGGTTATTAGAGAATACGTTGTATAGTCTATCTAGTAAGGCTTATACTATCTTATTACGTCCTCTTCGAGGTGTAGTCTAATATATATTACCTTTTTTTCTTCTGTATTAAAGTGTAGTACTTGTACGTCTATCTAGAGTTGTACTAACACTATAAAGGGTCTTAATTTTTCCCTTATTCTATTAAACTTTTTAAGAACAGGTATCTTAGGTAGTTTCTTTGTTACACTTATTTCTAGTTATTAGGTAATTAGCTTTATCTAGTTCTAGCCTTTAATAATAGCTTTGATTTATACTTTATTCTGTTTTAAGTAGTCTTGTAGTTCCTTATTCTACGTTTCTAGTGCTTTAATTACTATCTTTATATCTTCTTTGTTATTAATTAGTTTGTTTATATAGTCCTTAATTGTTTCCTATATAGTACTATCTAACTTATAACTACTCTTAGGGGCTTTACTTTTTAAACTTTCTACTATTATATTAGCTAGACTATGCACTACTTACGCTTTGCTTCTCGCAATAACTAAATTAGTAAGGTGTTACAGGCTTACTAGGGTCGACTTCCTAATAGCCTAGATAGGTATTAGTAGATTGTAAAGTAATAACAAAAGCTTGTGTTATAATCTACAATAGGCTATAAATAATAGAAGATGTTTCGCAACTATCTTTGTATTATCGCTTATAGTTAATAATTAAATTACTAATACTATCTTAATAATGCGCATCGCTACTAACTATATACTTGTCCTAATCTATTAATCTATTACTACTAAGAATAATAGATTATAGATTACCCTAATCTATAATCTATTAACGCTAAGAGTCTATAGATTATAGATTACCTTAGGTGTCCTAATTATGTGTAGTTTCCTAATCAAGTTCGTATTCTTCGTGTTCGTAAGAACTTAATCCTTTAGTTGTAGGGCTAATTAGTTCTATCTATATTTCTCTTGTTACTGTCGTAACAAGAACTATATAAAGAAGCTTAGGTAGATTAATACTCTAGAATTAAATACTAAAGAGGTAATATAAAAAGTTATAAAAGTACTAGTATCTCTACTTATATAAATACTCCTAGCTAATATACTAGACCTTCTTAAGAAGCTTATAAAGCCTACTTTTATAGTAGATAAGTTAGAGGAGTTTATAAATATAAGAGTAATAGTAAGTATAACTAAAGACTTAGGAAAGACGCTTTAGAGCCCTAAAAGACTACTAGTAGCTCTATCTTAGAATAGCCCTTACTTATATATAATAAATACTAATATTTCTAACTAAGTAATAGTAAAAGCTATAAATAGAAAAATTATTAGATATAGAGCCTATAGACTCTTAGGCTCCTCTACTAAGGTACCTCCTATTATACCTATACGCTCTACTAGTCTTATAGCTAATATAAATATAGTAAAAGAGTACCTAGAATATAACTAACTTAGTAAGATTAAAAGACTTAGAAAAGAATACCTAAAGGTAATAATCTAGGTCTACAAGACTAGACTACTAGCCTTACTTAACTTAGGAGTAGAACTTAATATAATCTACTTTAAAATAGCTCTAGCTACTAGCTTAAGTATAACTTCTATACCTAAAGAAATAGCTAGAGTATAGCTAGTTACTATAAATAGAGTAAAGGAGTCCTTTAAAGAGATTATATAGGGCGTACTAGTTATAATTAAAAGTATTAAAGTCTAGTCTAACTTCTTTATTATAAGAGGTCTTTTTTACCTAATAATCTTTAAGAACCTATTTATAATAGATTATTAATACTCTTTTAAATAAGAAGATAATAGCTAAATATACTATAAAGTTTAGTTAAAAAATTAAAATACTTCTATAAAGTTTATAGTAATATTTAATAGAATAAGAAGTATAAGATAGATAAATATAATAATAATAGAAAAACTAATAAGAAACCTTACTACTAGGAGTAGAGTTCTATAAATAGATACCTAGAAAATAGAGAAGTAAGAAAGAAACGCCTAAAGAACTATTAGTAGTACCTAGTATCTATACTAGGAATTATAGAATAATCTATAGGTAGATCTAATAATAATAAAACAAGCTAGTATTTCTTTAGATAAAAGTATCTTAGAAATCCTAGAAGACCTAATAGAGATATAGAAATAAGTAGAAAGAAGAAAATAGACACTTAAAAGCTTATTAAAGATAGAGCTATAACTTAAGCTAAATACTATATATAAGTTAAAAGGTAAAAAAGTATAGTTAGTCTATAACTTCTTAGTATAGCCTTATAAAGTAGAGGGTTAATTAGACTAAAAAGTAAGAGTAGGACTTAAGTAGCTAGTAAATAATAACTAAAGCTAGAGACAATTCTAATAATATATTACTAATAAGACTACTTTCTTTTCTATAAGTACTTAGGTTATAGAAAAATAGCTAGTAAAAATAAATATTACTAACTAGCTATAGCTAAAAGAAAAAGAGATACTAATTAAAGTTTTTCTATATTAAGAAGCTACGTTAAGCTTTAACTTTGTAGAGTTAGGCTATATCTACTCTAACGTTATTCTACTAGTTTAAATTAATATAGTACTCTATAAGGCCTAGAAAGAGGATAGCTTCTTTATACTTTATAAACTAAGAAACGTAGTTAATAAGATAATTTAGAAATAGTTAGACTAAAGAGTCTTTAAATTAAGTAAAAGCCTATATAGTAACCTTTAGTTCTTAGTAAAGAAAAAGGACTAAAGATATTAACTTATTAATAATACCTAGCGTGCTAATAGTATAACTATTAGGGACGCTAACCTACTTCTAAACCTAAATAAATTCTTAGAGGAATTTATAGGTTACTACGTCGTATCCTTAATAGACTTCTTCTCTAGATATAATTAAGTAGAGCTCTATTAAGACTTTAGACTACTTATAGTATTTTATATACTAACTTATAGACTAGTATAGTAATATACTCTACTTATAAGTACTATAAACTCTATTACTAAGTTTATATAAGTAGTAACTAAAATCTTATAAAAATTAATTCTAACTAGCTATATATTATATATAGATAATATTATAGTAAAAGGCCTAAAAATAGACTATAACTTAGACTTACTAGAACCTAAGATCTAAAGGTTTATTAGCAAATATATTATTAATATAGATAAAGTTTTATATAACTTTAAAATAGCTAGTACTACTACTTTAGGTCTTAAATTAGATTAGTGCTATAACTCTATAGAGATTATAGAGTATATAGTAGATAAAAAGGGCTAGTACTTAGCTAATAAGAAGGTCTAAAAGATAATTAAATAGCTAGCCTATAGATCTCTAAAGGAAGTCTAAATATTTATTAGCTTTTGCGTATACTATAGAATCTAGATTAAAGGTTTTACTAAGATAGTAGTACTACTATTTATATAATAGGCCTCCTATTGTTAACTACAAGATCTTATCTTATAAGAGTTAGTAGATTAAGAGGTAAAAATAGAAGCTTAGGTAGTAATCTATAATAACTAAGAATAATAGAAGATATTTTATAACTATCTTATATTAGCGTTTTGTAGTTAAAGGATTAAATTACTAATACTATCCTAATAATGCGCATTACTACTAACTATATAGTAATATTATCTTAGTAACTTTATTACTTTGTATTTACTAAGATTACGAATTTACAAATTTATTATATAATAGCTTTATAACTTTATATTTACTAAGATTATAAATTTATAAATTTGTTACATGTCTATATTATAGTTAGTTTCCTAATTAAGCTTATTATTCTATAAGTTATTACCCTACTTATCTTATGCTTTATTAGTAGCTAAGCTTAGGTTAATTAGTTCTATCTCGATTTCTCTTATTACGCCTATAACACTATTCCCTCCTCTAAGTAGGTCTTTATTTTCTTATCCTAGGGCTAAGGTTATTAATCTAGTTTCTTTGTTAATCTCTAGTTCTTTATTACTCTCTATACTATCTTGTTCTTAGTATAATAAGCTTCTTCTTGTAGCTTATATTATTTGTAATAAGGTTAAGATGTTTTCTTATTATTATTACGTAGAGTTAGGTCTTACTTGTCTTATATCCTTAAATAATAGTAAATATTATAACAAGTATATTCTTACTAATATTTAGTATAAGTGTATTTCTTCTAAGGTTTTACTTATAGAGTGTAAGTGTTCGATTTCTATATAGTCTCCTTCTACTAAGTTATACAAGGTAAGCTATTAATAGGGCTTAAGCGCAATTATTGTTATAGCTCGCTATAGCTAAGGCTAAGCGTAAGTTAACTTTTTATAATAGTCTATCTAATATTTTATTAATACCTTAGTATTTATATACTAGTAGTTTATAGAATTATTATATAAATTCCTTCTATATTTTCTTAGGAATATATATTCTTCTATAAGCTTTTATAATTCCTTCTTAAATCTTAAACTTCTTTATTTCTTTAGAGGCCTTCTCTATTACCTTCTAGATCTATTTATCTAACTTATTATTCTTTCTTTTAAGTATTATAGCTATCTTAGGTATATATAATAAGGGCTCTTAGGTTAACTTCCTAATACCTATAAGTTATTAGTAGATTAAGAGGTAATAGTAAAAGCTTGTATAGTAATCTATAATAGGCTATAAATAATAGAAGATGTTTTATAACTATTTTAGTATTGTCGCTCGTAGTTAATAATTAAATTACTAATACTATCCTAATAATGCGTATTACTACTAACTATATACCTAGGCTTCTTAGATAGCTTTATACTTCGTGTTTACTAAGATCGTAAATTACGAATTTATTACGTACTTAGCTTTATACTTTATATTTACTAAGATTGTAAATTATAAATTTATTACGTGCTTAGCTTTGTACTTTATATTTACTAAGATTATAAATTGTAAATTTATTACGTGTCCCTATTATAGTTAGTTTCTTAGTCTAGTTTGTTACCTTATAGATTATATATACTATCGTTATCTATAGTAGGGCTAATTAGTTTAAATTAGTTTTCTTTTGTTATAGCTGTAACACTATTCCCCTCTCTAGATAGGTTCTTATTTCTCTATCTTAGACCTAAGGTTATTAGTCTAGTTTCTTTGTTTATTTCTAACTCTTTATTATTCTCTATATCTTTACGTTCTAACTATAATAAACTCTTTCTTATTACCTATATTACTTGTAACAAGGATAAAATATTTCTCTACGCCTATTATACTTAATTAAAGCTTACTTACCTTATATCTTTAAAAGATAGTAAATACTATAACAAGTATATTCTAGCTAATATTTAGTATAAGTATATACTATCTAGTATTTCTCTTATAGAGTATAAGTACTTAATTTCTATATAGTCTCTTCTTACTAAGTTATATAGAGCGAGCTATTAACTAAGCCTAAGAGATACTATTATTATAGCTTGTAAAGGCTAAGGCTAAGCGTAAGCTAACTCTTTATAAGCTAGTAGATCTTTATTCTTATATTAAGTGTCTTTATAAGATAAAGGCTTATAATAATACTAAATTGTCTAAATAGTCTTATACTTTAGAGGCTGAGATAGACCTTAAAGATGTAGTTTAGGCTATTCTAGCTCCTATCGCGTTAGACGTTCCTAACGCCTCTCTATTTAGCGCTAGTAATGCTAATTTTCTTAGTTTACTATAAGGTAGCTTAGAGAGTTTTAACTTTAGAAGTCTTCTAGTTTCTTAGGGTAGTTAAGATTATCCTCTAGTTCCTATATCTCTTCCTATAGTTTACCTTTTTCGTCTATTCTTATCTATTTTACTAAGTAGTAGTTTCTTCTATTATAGAACTAATACTATAGGATTTCTTTAACTTCTTATTCTTCTTATTCTCTATACATATCTACTTTATATACTAGTAGTTCTATATTCTATAGTACTATTTCTAGTAGTACTACGTAGAAGGTTAAGTATATCCTTATTTTATTAGGTAGCTTTAGTTTAAATATAACTAGTGTAACTTCTTTCTTAATTTTATATAGTCTTATCTTAACGTAATCTAGTTTTAGACTTAGTTGTTTACTCTTAATATTTTTTTATACTAACTATACTTTTTCTCTCTTTCTAAATTAGGGTCCTTCTTTATACTTCTTATTGTAATACTTAGCTATACAATTGTATAGGAATTCTACGTCCTATCTTAGTTAATCCTATATACTTTTAAGTCTATTAGTAAAGTTTTCTCCTCTTAAAAACTAAGATATCTAGTTTCTTAGTATATAGTATATATTAGGTTCAAATCTATAGTTTATAAAAAAGGGTAATACTCCTATTACTATATTCTTTACGCTATTATATACTAGCTATACTATAAGTAGTAGTTGTACCTAATTGTTCTAGTTATAGTTAAGGTAGTATCTTAAGTATTACTCTACTATCTAATTTATTCGTTCTAACTACTTATCTATCTATAAGTAATATATAGTAGACATTACGTATTGTATTTTTAATTACACTATTATTATTCTCTATAGTTTTAATATAAATCTTACGTCTCTATCTATAATAATCTTATCTAGTAGTCTATATTAGCTAATTATAGTTCCTAGAACCTAGTATATAGTAACTTCTATCCTACTTTTCTCTTTATATAGTCTAAAGTATAAGTACTTTATAAGTTTATCTACTATTATTAAGATTCTATTATACTTAACTCCTAATATTAGGTCTTTAGACTTAGGTAACTTCGTAATAAAGTCTATTGTAATAACTCCCTATAGTTATTCTAGTACTTCTATTAGTTATAGTATTCTATATAGTACGTATCTATTATACTTATTCTTTTAATATTCTATACAATCTTGTAGTACTTCTATTACTAACTATCTTGCTTTTAGAATATAGTAGTCTTATAGTAGTCTATCTAGGGTTTTGTTAATTCCTTAGTATCTATATACTAGTAATTTATAGAATTGTTGTATAAATTCTCTCTAAATTTTTCTTAGAATATATATTCTTCTATAAGCTTATACTAATCTTTCTTAGATTTCTAGTTTCTCTATTTCTTTAGTTACTTTTTTAGTTACTTCTTAAATCTATTTGTCTAGCTTACTATTCTCCCTTTTAAGTATTGCGGCTATTTTAGGTATATTTAGGACTAGATATCCTTCTTTATTCTATACTAGAACTATACTAGTAGCGTTTACTTCTTTTTATAAGTCTACTCTTCTACTAAAGGTATCTACTAATTAATTATCTTTCTTTTTTGTGTATATAATTTCTAAGTTAAATATTAATAGGAATTCCTACTATCTTATATAGTGTTATAATAGATCTTTATTTAGTATAAATCTTATAAGGTTTTTATAGTCTATATAGACCTTTATCTTGTATTTTACTCTTTATAGGTATATTCTCTATTACTTAAATACTTTGTAGATTACTAGTATTTCTTTATTATAGATTAGGTAATTAAGTTCTACTATTTTTATCTTCTTAGAGAAGTACTTAACAAAATATTCTTTCTTAGTCTTTAGATCTTCCTAGATTAGTGCTATTCTATAGACTAAGTTAGATACGTCTATTTTTACTATTACTAGTAGGTCTAGGTTATATATTCTAATAACTAGATTTTCTATAAACTTCCTCTTAATTTTATTAAATACTTTATTGAATTCCTTTATCTATTTAAATAGTATATCTTTTTTTATAACCTTTGTTATTAGTTCTATATCTTTAGACTATCTTATTATTAGCTTTCTATAAAAATTTGCTAGTCTATAAAATTATTATACTTCTTTTAGGTTTTTTAGTGTTAGCTATTTGTTAATTAACTTAATCTTTTCTAGGTTAATCTTAATTTTTCTAGGTTCTATAATAAATCTAAGGAAGACAGTTTCTTTTATATAGAATTCGTATTTTCTTATTTTAAAGAATAGTTTACTTTTTACTAGTTTTTCTAGTACTTTGTATACGTGTTATACGTATTTTTCTTCTATTTCTAAAAATATAAGCATGTCGTCTAGGTATATAAATGTAAATATATCTAAGTACTCTCTTAGTACTATATTAATTCTTTCTTAGAAGGCTACTAGTGCGTTTGTTAAGCTAAATAGTATAACTAGGTATTTATATAGTCTATACTATATTCTAAATACTATTTTTTATTTATTACTTTTCTTAATTCTAATCTAGTAGTAGGCGTTCTAGATATCTAGTTTTGTAAAGATTCTTACTTTTTATAGCCTATCTTGTATTTTATCTATTTGTAGTAAGAGGTATTAATTCTTGCTTATAATTATATTAGTTTTTCTAAAGTCTACGTAAAGTCTTTTATTATTTATTCTTTTTTTATCTATAAAGATAAGTCTATATACTACTAAAGACTTAGATTCTTATATCTATTTTTTCTTTAGTGCGTTTTTAATAAATACTTATTCTATCTTTAATTCTTCTTCTATTTTTCTATAAACTAGGCTCTTTCCTACGTTTTTACTTTTTTCTAGTTTTATCGCTAAATCCTATAGTTAGTATTCTAGAAGGTAGTCTTTAGGTTCTATAAGCTATTTTTCCTATTTCTTATATTCTTTAAGGAATTCTCCTTTATAGGTGCTTATATTAGCTTTTAACGTGTCTGTTTTATAGTAGTTAATCTTTTTTATTCTTTAGTTAATATATAGATTAGTTATTTATAACTATAGTATACCTAATATTATATCTTGTTTATTATTAATTGTTGTTATATCTATAACTATATTTTTAATTGTTATCCCTTCTAGTTATAGTGTAGAGGGGGTTGTCTCGAACCTAATTAGTTCCTAGAATAGTTTTCCTTTAATTATACTTAGTTATTAAGAGTATTTCTTTATTATATACTTTATTCTTTATATTTCTATAAACTTCTTTAATATAAAGTTTCTTGTAGCTTTACTATTAATTATTAATTATACTTTCTTTCTTTAATAAGTGCCTATTTTTATAATATATAAGCCTTTTATACTTTCTAGCCTTTTTTACTTAGGTAATTTTATAAATTATCTATTCTTCTAGAGCTATAGCCTTACTTTAAGTTTATATTCTTTGTATTTTAGATATTTATTATTCTTGTATTTATACTATAGTCTTCTTTAGACGTATTTCTTTAATAATTTAGATCTAGGCCTTACTACTACGTATCTATCTTCTAGGATTATTTCCTATCCTTAGATATCTTCTACTAGGATTACTCTAGTATAGTTATATCCTTTTCTTCTTGTAGGCTATACTCTATTATTTACTTTAGGGTTTCTATATATAATATAGTTCTTATCTAGGTATAATATCTATAATACTTTAAAGTGTACTAGATGTTTTAGGTTTATTATCTTATTATCTCCTTCCTAGTATTTATCTTTTCTAGGTATATCTATTATTAAGATATAGTACACTACTAGTACTCTTAGTGTATAGGCTTTGTTAATCTATCGCGTTTTTCTTATAAGGTATTACTATTCTCTTTATATAAGTATTCTTCTTACTACAACTATATATTACTTTATCTATTCCTAAAATAGTATAAACTTTATTTCTTTAGGATTGCGTTCTTTCTAGTCTTTATATACTTCCTCTATACTTATAACTATTAAGTATATTTAAACAAATTTCTATTCTTTATTTTGTTCCTCTATATCTATTATTGTATAGCTATTGTAGCTATATATATCTAGCTAGGTATACTCTATACCTCTTATACTAACTTGTCTCTTACTTCCTTGTAGTCCTTTAGAGGAAGTTGTAGTAGTCTCTTTATCTAGTGCTAGTTCTTTAGCCTAGATTAATAGAATCTAAGGTTCTTCCCTTTCTAAGTCTTCTATTAGTAGGTCTATTACGTATACTATTTCTTCTAGCTACGCTTTTGTTTTTTCTTTTGTTACTACTACTCTATTTCTCTATTATAGGAAGTACTCTACTCTTTATTTACTAAAAAGATATATATAGTAGTTGTCTTTATAATAAAAGGTTTAATAGAGTATTATATATTATATTTCTTTACTCTTAGCTACTTTCTCTTAAGGTTTAGCCTGTACTTATAGTACTTCTTTCTTCTTTTTAGTTATTTTTAACTAAGTTTCTTTCTTTAGGTCCTTACTTCTATAGTCTTTTGCAAAGTGTCCTAGTTTCCTATATTTATAATATACTATATCTTTTTTCTTCTATAATTAGTAGTCTTTTACGTAGTAGCCTTTCTTACTATAATTAAAGTACGTAAAGTCTTTATTTTTCTTTTTCTTCTTATCTTTGTTTGCGTTAAAGATTATAGAGTCTCCTTTATTGTAGTTCTAGGTGTAACATCTATATTTGTTCTTCTTCTATTCTTAAAGATTATTATTAATTTATATTACCTATTACTTTAGGGCTTCTAGTATTTATAGTTTTTCTATATAAATTATTTTGTATTGTATTTTTGTATTTAGTCCTTATTTAAATTATAATATTAAAGCTAACTTATTCTATTCTATATTTTGTAATAGTTGTTTAAACTATAATATATATTCTAGAATACTCTAATTCTAGGTAAGCTTTTCTAGCCTTTCTTTAGCTTATTAGGTAACGTCTATGTCCCTAAATACTACTCTTATTCGTTTAGTAAAGTATTTGTAACTTCTAAAAATAGCTCTAGTTTTATCTTTCTAGGTTATTAGGGAGTATATTGTGTAGTCTATCTAGTAAGGTTTAAACTATCTTATCGCATTTTCTTTAAAGTATATTCTAATATATATTACTTTTTTTTCTTCTATATTAAAGTATAGTACTTGTATATCTATTTAGAGTTGTACTAAAGCTATAAAAGGTTTTAGTTTTTCTTTTATCTTATTAAACTTCTTAAGTATAAGTATCTTTAGTAGTTTCTTTATCGTACTTATCTCTAGGCGTTATATAATTAATTCTATCTAGTTTTGTCCTTTAATAATAGCTTTAATCTAGGCCTTATTTTATTTTATATATTCCTAGAGTTCCTTATTCTAAGTTTCTAGGGCCTTAATTACTATTTTTATATCTTTTTTTTTAGAGATTAAGTTGTTTATATAGTCTCTAACTTACCTCTATATAGTATTATTAGAGTTATAACTACTTAAGGGTGCTTTTGCTATTTATTAGATTAAACTTACTACTATTGTATTAGCTAGACTACGCGCAACTTACGCTTTGCTTTTCGCAATAACTAAATTAGTAAGGTGTAATAGGGGCTCTTAGGTCGACTTCCTAATACCTATAGGTTATTAGTAGATTAAGAAGTAATAGTAAAAGCTTGTGTAGTAATCTATAATAGGCTATAAACAATAGAAGATATTTTGCAACTATCTTAGTATTATCGCTCGTAGTTAATAATTAAATTGCTAATACTATCCTAATAATACGCATTGCTACTAACTATATACCTAGGCTTCTTAGATAGCTTCGTGCTTTGTATTTACTAAGATCGCGAATTACGAATTTATTACGTACTTGGCTTCGTACTTCGTGTTTACTAAGATCGCAAATTGCAAATTTATTACGTACTTAGCTTTATACTTTATATTTACTAAGATCGCGAATTACGAATTTATTACGTGTCCCTATTGTAGTTAGTCTCCTAGTCTAGTTTGTTACCCTATAGATCTTATATACTATCGTTATCTATAGTAGGGCTAATTAGTTTAAATTAGTTTTCTCTTATTATAGCTATAATAGTATATTTAGGACTAAATATCCTTCTTTATTCTTAACTAGAACTATACTAGTAGCGTTTACTTTTTCTTATAAGTCTAGTCTCCTACTTAGGGTATTTATAAACTAATTATCTTTACCTTTAGTATATATTATTTCTATATTAAATATTAATAGAAACTCCTACTATCTTATATAGTACTATAATAAGTCTTTATTTATTATAAATCCTATAAGATTCTTATAGTCTATATAGACTCTTGTTTTATATTTTACTCTTTATAAATATACTCTCTATTACTTAAGTACTTTATAGATTACTAGTATCTCTTTGTTATAGATTAGATAGTTAAGTTCTACTAGCTTTATTTTCTTAGAGAAGTACTTAACTAAGTATTCTTGCTTTATGTTTTAGTCTTCTTATATTAGTACTATTCTATAGACTAAGTTAGATGCGTCTATTTTTACTATTACTAGTAGGTCTAGATTATATATCCTAATAACTAGGTTTTCTATAAATCTCTACTTAATTTAGTTAAATACTTCTTCGTATTCCTTTATCTATCTAAATAGCGTATCTTTCTTTATAAGGTTTATTAGTAGCTCTATTATTTTTAACTAATTAATTATTAACTTTTTATAGAAGTTTACTAGTCTATAGAATTGTTGTACTTCTTATAGGTTCTTAGGTGTTAGCTATTCCTAGATTATTTTAATCTTGTTTAAGTTAATTCTAATTTTTCCTAGTTCTATAATAAATCTAAGGAAGTCTGTTTTTTTTATATAGAATTTATATTTCTTTATCTTAAGAAATAGTTTACTTTTTACTAGTCTTTCTAGTACTTTATATATATACTATATATATTCTTCTTCTATTTCTAAGAATATAAGGATATTATCTAGGTATATAAATATAAATACGTCTAAGTATTTTCTTAGTACTATATTAATTCTTTCTTAAAACGCTGCTAGTACGTTTGTAAGTCTAAATAGTATAACTAGGTATTTATATAGTCTATACTATGTTCTAAATATAGATTTCTATTTATCTCCTTTTCTAATTCTAATCTAGTAGTATGCGTTTTAGATGTCTAATTTCGTAAAGATTTAAGCTTTCTATAGTCTATCCTACATTTTATCTATTTATAGTAAGGGGTATTAGTTTTTGTTTATAATTACGTTTGTTTTTCTAAAGTCTACGTAAGGTTATTTCTTATTTATCTCTTTTTTATCTATAAATATAAGTCTATATACTACTAAGGATTTAGATTCTTATATCTATCTTTTCTTAACTACATTTTATATAAACGCTTGTTTAATCTTTAATTCTTCTTCTGTTTTTCTATATAATAGGCTCTATCCTACGTTTTTTCTTTTTTCTAATTCTATCGCTAAATCCTATAGTTAGTATTCTAGAAGGTAATTGTCTAGTTTAGTAAGTTATTTTTTCTACTTCTTATATTCCTCTAGGAACTATCTTTTGTATATACTTATATTAGCTTTTAATATATCTTTTTTAAGATAACTAATTCTTCTTGTTCTCTAATTAATCCTTAGGTTAGTTAATTGTAACTATAGTATACCTAATATTACGTCTTATTTGTTATTAATTGTTGTTATATCTATAACTATATTCTTAATTTCTAGTCCTTCTAACCTTAATATTAAAGGCATTGTCTTAAACTTAATAAGTTCTTAGAATAGTTTTCCTTTAATTATACTTAGTTATTAAGAGTACTTCTTTATTATATAACGTATTCTTTATTCTTCTATAAACTTCTTAGATATAAAGTTCCTTGTAGCTCTACTATTAATTATAATTTATACTCTCTATCTTTAGTATATACTTATTTTTGTAACGTGTAGGCCTATTATACCTTTTAGCCTTTCTTACTTAGGTCTTTCTTTAAATTATCTATCCTTCTAGGGCTATTGTCCTATTTTACACTTATAATTTTCGTATTTTAGATATTTATTATATATACACTTATACTATAGCCTTCCTTTTATGTATTCTTTTAATAACTTTAGTCCTAGTCTAATTAATATATATTCTTTGTCTAGAATCTAAATTATTTCTTATCCTTTAATTTCTTTCTTTAGGATTATTCTTATATAGTTACGTCCTTATTTTAGCTATACGTAGTTCTATACTTTCTCTTCTCTATATAAGTAATAGTATATATTTAGACACGATACCTATGCGATTTCTAGATATACTAGATATTCTAGGTCTATTCCTTTATCGTCCCCTACCTAGTACTTATCTATACTAGGTCTTATTATAATTAGAATATAGTATATTACTAGTGTTTGTAGTATATAGGCTTTGTTAATCTATTGTGTTTTTCTTACAAGATACTACTACTCTCTTTATATAGGTATTCTTCTTACTATAACTATATATTACTCTATTTAGTCTTAAAATATTATAAACTTTATTATCTTAAGATTGCGTTCTTTCTAGTCTTTATACGCTTCCTCTATACTTATAACTAGTAAGTATTTCTAAACAAATTTCTAGTCTTTGTTTTATTTTACTATATCTATTATTGTATAGCTATTATAACTATATATATTTAACTAGGTATACTCTTTATCTCTTATATTAATTTATCTCTTATCTCTTTATAGTTCCTTAGAGGAGACTATAGTAGTCTCTTTATTTAGTGCCTATTCTTTAGCCTAGATTGATAGGGTCTAGAGCTCTTCTCTTTCTAAATCTTCTATTAGTAAGTCTATTACGTAAGCTATTTCTTCTAGCTACGCTTTTATTCTATTTTCTTTTATTACTACTACTTTATACTTTTATAGGAACTATCCTACTTTCTCTTTACTAGAAAGATATATATAGTAGTTATCTTTATAATAAAAGGTCTAATAGAGTATTACGTATTATACTTCTTTACTCCTAGCTACCTTCTCTTTAGGTTTAGCCTATACTTTTAGTGCTTCCTTTCTATTTTCTATCGTTTTTAACTAGGTTTCTTTATCTTTCTTAGAATCTTTACTTCTATAGTCTTTTACAAAGTATCCTAGTTTCCTATATTTATAATATACTATATCTTTTTTCTATTTTAAATAGTAGTTCTTTACGTAGTAGCCTAGTTTACTATAGTTAAAGTACGTAAAGTATTTATTCTTCTTTTTCTTTCTATCCTTATTAGTATTAAGGATTACAGGGTCTCCTTTATTATAGTTCTAAGTAGATCCTCTATACTTGTTCTTCTTCTATTCTTAAAGATTATTGTTAATTTATATTACCTATTACTTTAGAGCTTCTAGTATTCTTAGTTTTTCTATATAGATTATTTTGTATTGTATTTTCTTATTTAGTTTTTATTTAAATTATAATATTAGAGATAGTTTATTCTATTCTATATTTTATAAAAGTTATTTAAACTATAATATATACTTAGGAATACTCTTGTTTTATATAAGCTTTTCTAGCCTTTCTTTAGCTTATTAAGTAATATCTATATCTTTAAATACAACTCTTATTTGTCTTATAAAGTATTTATAACTTCTAAAGATAGCTCTTATTTTATCTTTCTAGTTTATTACTACGTGTATTATATAGTCTATCTAGTAGGGTTTAAACTATTTTATTACGTCTCCTTTAAGATATATTCTAATATATATTACCTTCTTATCTTCTCTATTAAAGTGTAGTACTTATACGTTAATCTAGAGTTATACTAAGGCTATAAAAGGTCTTAGGTTTTCCCTTATTTTATTAAACTTCTTAAGTATAGGTATCTTTAGTAGTTTCTTTGTCGTACTTATTTCTAGTCGTTATATAATTAACTCTATCTACTTCTATCCTTTAATAATAGCTTTAATCTAGGCTTTATTCTATTTTGCGTACTCCTAGAGTTCTTTATTTTAGGTTTCTAAAGTATTAATTACTATCATTATATCTTCTTTTTTAGAGATTAAATTGTTTAGGTGTTCTTTAATTTATTTCTATACTATATTATCTAACTTATAACTACTTATAAGTACTTTAGCTACTTTCTTAATTAAACTTTCTACTATCGTGTTAGCTAGACTATACGCTACTTACGCTTCGCTTCTTGTAATAACTAAATTAGTAAGGTGTAATAGGCCTCTTATTATTAACTACAAGATCTTGTCTTATAAGAGTTAGTAGATTAGGAGGTAATAGTAAAAGCTCGTATAGTAATCTACAATAACTAAGAATAATAGAAGATATTCTATAACTATCTTGTATTAGCGTTCTATAGTTAAAGGATTAAATTACTAATACTATCCTAATAATACGTATTTCTATTAACTATATACGTCTACTAATCTATTTGTATAACTTTATAGATTACTCTAATCTATTGTACGTATTTATAGATTACTCTAATCTATTGTATATATTTATAGATTACTTTACATCTTACGTATTTAAATTGTATTACGCTTCCTAATTACGGTTGTTACTCTGCTTGTCCTATACTTTGTTAGCGTCTAAGTTAGGATTAATTAGTTCTATCTCGATTTCCCTTGTTATACCTATAACAATCTTCTTTAAAGTATATTCTAATATATATTACCTTTTTATCTTCTTAGTTAAAGTATAGTACTTATATATTAATCTAGAGTTATACTAAAGCTATAAAAAGTCTTAGTTTTTCTCTTATTTTATTAAACTTCTTAAGTATAGGTATCTTTAGTAGCTTTTTTATCGTACTTATCTCTAGTCTTTAGGTAATTAGCTCTATCTAGTTCTATCCTTTAATAATAACCTTAATTTAGGCTTTATTCTATTTTACGTATTTCTAGAGTTTTTTATTTTAGGTTTCTAAGGTGTTAATTACTATCTTTATATTTTCTTTCTTAGAGATTAAGTTATTTAGATAGTCTTTAATTTACTTCTATATAGTATTATCTAATTTAGAACTACTTATAGGTACCTTAGCTACTTTCTTAGTTAAACTTTCTACTATTGTATTAGCTTAGACTATATACTACTTACGCTTTACTTCTTTTAATAACTAAATTAGTAAAGTATAATAGGTTACCTATTATTAACTATAGAGGGCCTATCTTATAAGAGTTAGTAAATTAAAAGTTAATAATAAAAGTTTATATAGTAATCTATAATAACTATAAATAATAGAAGATATTTTACGATTATCTTATATTAGTGTTCTATAGTTAAAGGATTAAATTACTAATACTATCTTAATAATACGTATAGTTATAACTATATACTTATACTAATCTATTTATATAATATTATAGATTACCTCTAATCTATTTATACGTAATTATAGATCGCCTTAATCTATTATATATTATTATAGATTACTTTAATCTATTATACGTAATTATAGATTACTATTACGTATCCTAATTATAAGTAGTTTCCTAATTAAAGTTATTACCCTACTCGTCTTATACTTTATTAGCTTCTAAGTTAGAGTTAATTAGTTTTATCTTAATTTCTCTTGTTACACTTATAATATAAATATTTAATTATATATTAACTTAGCTAATAGGATTATTTAATAAGCTCTCTTTTTAAGTTAATTAATTATAGTAATAATTAGTACTAGTAATAAGCTCTTATACTAGCGTACGTACTTATATATATATATAAACTAAGCTTTTAGCTTATATATATTACTTAGTATATAAAGTACTTAGAAAACCTCTAGTAAAGTAGCTAAAGTAGGCGTATAGAGCTAAATATTAATTTTTAAGATAACTACTTCTAGCTAGAGTAAAATAAAGCTAGTAGCTTAAAAAGCTAAGTAAATATTTACTCTTATAAAAGCTTAGTTAAAGGCTATATAGAAAGTTAGTAATAATTTAAATTTAGTAATATAATTAAGATAGTTCTAGATTAAGCTCTAAACTTAATAGCTATACGTGTTATAAGTAGAACAAGAGAAATTAAGATATAACTAATTAGTCCTAACTTAGAAGCTAACAAAGTATAAGACAAGTAGGGTAATAACCTTAATTAGGAAACTACTTATAATTAGGATACGTAATAGTAATCTATAATAATATATAATAGATTAAAGTAATCTATAATTACGTATAAATAGATTAGAGGTAATCTATAAGGTTATATAAATAGATTACTTAAAGTATATAGTTTATAGTAATACGTATTACTAAGATAGTATTAGTAATTTAATTACTAACTACGAGCGATAATACTTAATAATTGTAAGATATCTTTTATTATTTATAAGCCTATTATAGATTATAATTTAAGCTTTATTATTAACTTTTAATCTACTAATACTTCTAGTAGTTACTTGTAGTTAATAATAGGTAACCTTATTATACTTTACTAATTTTAGTTATTAAAAAAAGTAAAGTATAAGTAGCGTATAGTCTAAGCTAATAGGATAGTAGAAAGCTTAACTAAGAAAAGAGGTAAAGCACTTCTAAGTAGTTATAAGTTAGATAGAACTAACTAGGTAGTAGTTAAGATACACTTAAATAACCTAATTACTACGAAAGGAGATATATAACTAATAATTAATACCCTAGAAACGTAGAACAAAGAACTATAAGACTACGTTAACTAAAATAAAGCCTAGATTAAAGCTATTATAAAGGGGTAAAATATAATAGAATTAATTACCTAAAGACTAGAGATAAGTATAATAAAGAAACTACCTAAGATACTAGTACTTAAAAAGTTTAATAGAATAAGAGAAAAACTAAGACCCTTTATAGTATTAGTATAACTCTAGATTAATATATAGGTACTACACTTTAAAACTAAAGAAAATAAGGTAATATATATTAGAATATACTTTAAAGAAGATATAATAAGATAGTTTAAACCTTACTAGATAGAATATATAATATATACTCTAGGAATATAGAAAGATAAAATATAAGCTATCTTTAGAAGTTATAAATACTTTATAAAACAAATAAGAGTAGTATTTAAAGATATAAGTATTACCTAATAAGCTAAAGAAAAGCTTAAAAAGCTTATATAATATAGAAGTGTTCCTAAATATATATTATAGTTTAAATAACTATTATAAAATATAGAACAGAATAAGCTATCTCTAATATTACGATTTAAATAAGGACTAAAAATAAGAATCTAGTATAAGATAATCTATATATATTACGCTATAGGCCGCAGTAGGCCGTAGTAGGCTGTAGCTGCGTAAAGCGCAAGATAAGGGCGAGGGCCCTTAGGTAATATATACTGTTCTACTCCTGTATTTAACGTTATTAAATACTCGGTTACCTTTTTAGGTTTATTTAGTGTAGTAGAGTAGAGCTACTATATAACAATATAGAAAAACTAAGAATACTAGAAGCTTTATGTTACGATAGTAACAAGAGAAATCGAGATAGAACTAATTAGCCCTAACTTAGACAATAACAAAGTATAGGACGAGCGAGGTAACGACCTTAAGTAGGAAGCTACTTATAATTAGGACACGTAGGTAATTCTCTAATCTATTAAGTATATAGACAAAATATAATTACAGATTAATAGATTAGTAATCTATAATCTATAGTCGCTAAGACTAGATACAAGTAATAGATTAATAGATTACTAAGGGTATATAGTTAATAGAATGTGCATTATTAGGATAGTATTAGCAATCTAATCTCTAACTAAGAATGCTAATACTTAACATTATACACACAAATTAACTATTGTTTATAAGTTATTACTAATTATAATATAGACTTTTGTTATTAACTCTTAATCTACTAACAAACCTATAGTTATTAGGAAGTTAACCTTAGTATACCTATTACACCTTACTAATTTAGTTATTACGAGAAGCGAAGCGTAAGTAGCGTATAGTCTAGCTAACACGATAGTAGAAAGTTTAAGTAAATAAGTAGCTAAAGTACCTATTAGTAGTTATAAGTTAGATAATACTATATAGAAAGTAGTTAGAGAATATATAAACAACTTAATCTCTAAAAAAGAAGATATAAAAATAGTAATTAATACCTTAGAAACTTAGAATAAAGAATATTACGGGCCTACTAGGGTTAACTTCCTAATAGCCTAGATAGTATTAGTAGATTATAAGGTAATAATAAAAGCTTGTGTTGTAATCTATAATAAGCTATAAATAATAGAAGATATTTTGTAACTATCTTTATATTATCGCTCGTAGTTAATAATTAAATTACTAATACTATCTTAACAATGCGCATTGTTACTAACTATATACTTGTCTTAATCTATTAATCTATTACTACTAAGGATAGTAGATTATAGATTACCTTAATCTATAATCTATTAATACTAAGGGTCTATAGATTATAGATTACCTTAGGTGTCCTAATTATATGTAGTTTCTTAATTAAGTTTGTATTCCTTGTATCTATAAGAACTTAATCCTTTAGTTGTAGGGCTAATTAGTTCTATCTATAATTCTCTTGTTACTGTTGTAATACTATCTCCTCTTCTAGGTAGGTCCTCGTTTATCTATCCTAGAGCTAAGGTTATTAGCCTACTTTCTTTGTTAATTTCTAGTTCCTTATTACTCCCTATAGTTACTTCTTCTACACGACGTCGATATCTTTTTGCTAATTGCGTGTTGCGTAATAGTGTTAAAATATTTCTTTATTCTTGTTATACCTCTTCTAAGTTAAATCCTAAGTATTCTCCTTGTATAGTTTCTACAAACAATAGTAGAGCTTACAAGGTGTGTATTCGTGCAAACGTTTATAGCTCTTGTAACGTATTTAGTGTCTCTCTTGTAGAGTGTATATTTATTATACTTATTCTCGCATCTAGGCTTAATAATAATAAGGAGAGCTGTTAACTAGACTTAAGAGAAATTACTATCTTAAATTGTAGAGGCTAAAGCTAAGCGTAAGTAGATCTAGGAGCTTGCGTAAAGTAAGCTAGTAGAGAATTAAGCTTATCTCTTCTATCTTTGTAAGATAAAGGCGCTAAATAATAAGAAATTAGCTAAGTAGTTAGTAGCTCTAGAAGCTAAGCTAGATTTAGACGAGGTATTTAGTGTTACTGTAGTAGGTCCTATGTTAGGCGCTCCTATTGTCTCTCTATCTAGCGATAGTAATGTTAGTTTTCTTAGTTCTCTTAGTTCGCTGCTAGGCGTTCTAGAGGGTTTTAACTTTAGAAGTTCTCTAGTTTCTTAAGGTAGTTAAGATTACTTTCTAGTTCTTATATTTCTTCTTATAGTTCTCCTTTTTCGTTTATACCTATCTATTTTATTAGGTAGTAGTTCCTACTATTGCAAAACTAGTGTACTAGGATTTCTTTAACTTCTTATTCTTCTTATTCTCTATACGTATCTACTTTATACACTAGTAGTTCTACGTTTTATAGTACTGTCTTAAGTAGTACTACGTAGAAGGTTAGGTATATCCTTATTTTATTTAGTAGCTTTAATTTAAATATAACTAGCGTAACTTCTTTCTTAATTTTGTATAGTCTTATCTTAACGTAGTCTAGTTTTAAACTTAGTCTCTTGCTCTTAATGTTTTTTCGTACTAACTATACCTTTTCTCTTTTTTTAAATTAGGGTCCTTCTTTATATTTCTTATTATAATACTTTGTTATTTAATTATATAGGAATTCTACATCTTGTCTTAATTAATTGTATATGTTTTTAAGTTTGTTAGTAAAGTTTTCTCCTTTTAGAGACTAAGATATTTCTAGTCTTAGTATTTTATATATACTAGGGTTAAATCTATAGTTTATAAAGAAAGGTAATACTCCTATTATTGCGTTCTTTACGCTGTTGTATGCTAACTATACTATAGGTAGTAACTATACCTAATTATTCTAGTTATAATTAAGGTAGTATCTTAGGTATTGTTCTACTATCTAGTTTATTCTTTCTAATTACCTGTTTGTTTATAGATAGTATGCAGTAGACATTATATATTTAATTCCTAATTATACTATTATCGTTCCCTATAGTTTTAATATAAATCTTATATCTCTATTTGTAATAATCTTATCTAGTAGTCTATATTAACTAATTATAGTTCCTAAAACCTAGTGTATAGTAGTTTTTGTTCTACTTTTTTCTCTATATAGTTTAAAGTATAAGTACTTTGTAAGCTTATCTACTATTGTTAAAATTCTATTGTACTTAACTCTTAATATTAGGTCTTTTAACTTAGGTAGCTTCGTAATAAAGTCTATTGTAATAACTCCTTATAGTTGTTCTAGTACTTCTACTAGTTGTAGTTTTCTATATAGTACGTATCTACTATACTTATTCCTCTAGCATTCTATACAATCTCGTAGTACCTCTATTACTAGTTGTCTTGCTTTTAGAATGTAATAATCTCGTAGTAGTCTATCTAATGTTTTTTTAATACCTTAGTAACTGTGTGCTAGTAATTTATAAAATTATTATACAAATTCTCTTTAGTTTTTCTTTAGAATATATATTCTTCTATAGGCTTATACTAATCCTTCTTAGATTTCTAGTTTCTTTGTTTCTTTAGATACTTCTTGTGTTATTTTCTAAATCTATTTATTTAGCTTGCTGTCTGTTCTTTTAAGTGTTACGGCTATTTTAGGTGTATTTAAGACTAAATGTCCTTCCTTATTCTTAACTAGAACTATACTAGTAGCGCTTACTTCTTTTTATAAGTCTAGTCTTCTACTAAGAGTGTCTACAAATTAGTTATCTTTCCCTTTTATGTATATAATTTCTAGGTTAAATATTAATAGGAATTCTTACTATCTTATATAGCGTTATAATAGTTCTTTATTTAGTATAAATCCTATAAGATTCCTATAGTCTATATAGACCTTTGTTTAGTATTTTACTCCTTATAGGTATACTCTCTATTATTTAAATACTTTATAGATTACTAGCATTTCTTTATTATAGATCTAGTAGTTAAGTTCTACTATTTTTATCTTCTTAGAGAAGTATTTAACTAAGTGTTCTTTCTTAGTCTTTAGGTCTTCTTATATTAGTACTATTCTATAGACTAAGTTAGATGCGTCTGTTTTTACTATTACTAGTAGGTCTAGGTTTTACATTCTAATAACTAGGTTTTCTATAAACTTCTTTTTAATTTTATTAAATACTTTATTATATTCTCTTATCTATTTAAATAGTGTATCCTTTTTTATAAGCCTTGTTATTAGTTCTATATCTTTAGACTATCTTACTATTAACTTTCTACAAAAGTTAGCTAGGCTATAAAATTGTTATACTTCCTTTAGGTTCTTAGGTATTAGCTATTTGTTAATTAATCTAATTTTTTCTAGATTAATCTTGATTTTTCCTAGTTTAATAATAAATCTAAGGAAGTCTATTTCTTTTATATAGAATTTACATTTTCTTATTTTAAAGAATAGTTTACTTTCTACTAGTTTTTCTAGTACTTTGTGTACGTACTATATATATTCTTCTTCTATTTCTAAGAATATAAGGATATTATCTAGGTATACGAATATAAATATATCTAAGTATTCTCTTAGTACTATATTTATTCTTTCTTAGAAGGCTGCTAGTGCGTTTGTTAAGCTAAAGGGTATAACTAGGTATTTATATAGTCTATATTGTATTCTAAACGCTATTTTCTATTTATTGCCTTTCTTAATTCTAATCTAGTAGTAGGCGTTCTAGATGTCTAGTTTTGTAAAGATTCTTACTTTCTATAGTCTATCTTGTATTGTATCTATTTGTAGTAAAGGGTATTAGTTCTTATTTATAATTGCGTTAGTTTTTCTAAAGTCTACGCAAGGTCTTTTATTACTTATTCTCTTTTTATCTACGAATATAAGTCTATATACTACTAAGGACTTAGATTCTTATATCTATTCTTTTTTTAGTGCGTTTTTAATAAACGTTCGTTTAATCTTAGATTCCTTTTCTATTTTTCTATAAACTTAGCTCTATCTTACGTCCTTATCTTCCTTTAGATCTATTACTAAATCCTATAGTTAATATTTTAGAAGGTAATCTTTAGGTTCTATAAGCTATTTTTCCTATTTCTTGTATTCTTCTAGGAATTCTCCCTTACAGGTTTTTATATTAGCCTTTAACATATCTGTTCTATAGTAGTTAATTTTTCCTATTCTCTAATTAATATATAGGTTAGTTATTTGTAACTATAGTATTCTTAGTATTATATCTTATTCGTTATTAATTGTTGTTATGTCTATAACTATATTCTTAATTGTTATCTCTTCTAGTTCTAGCGTAGAAGGAACTGTTTTAAATCTAATAGGTTCTTAGAATAGTTTTCCTTTAATTATACTTAGTTGTCGAGGGTATTTCTTTATTATATACTATATTCCTTGTATTTCTACAAACTTCTTTAATATAAAGTTTCTTGTAGCTCTACTGTTAATTATTATTCGTACTTTCTTTCTTTAATAAGTGCCTATCTTTATAATGTATAAGCTATATATACCTTCTAGCCTTTCTTGCTTTAGTATTTTTGTAAATTGTCTATCTTCTTAGGGCTATAGCCCTATTTTAAGTTTATATTCTTTATATTTTAGATATTTATCGTACTTGCATTTGTACTATAGTCTTCCTTAGACGTATTTTTTAAGTAGTTTTAGTCTAGGCCTTATTACTACGTAACCTTCTTCTAGTATTATTTCCTATCCTTAGATATCTTCTACTAGAATTACTCTTGTATAGTTGTAGCCTCTTTTTCTTATAAGCTATACTTTGTTATTTACTTTAGGGTTTCCGTGTATTATACAATTCTTTTCTAGGTATAATATCTATAATGCTTTAAAATATACTAGATGTTTTAGGTTTATTATTTTGTTATTTCCTTCTTAGTATTTATCTTTACTAGGTATTTCTATAGTTAGGATATAGTACGTTACTAGTACTCTTAGTATATAGGCTTCGTTAATCTATCGCGTTTTTCTTACAAAGTACTACTATTCTTTTTAGGTAGGTATCCTTCCTACTATAACTATATATTACTTTATCTATTCTTAAAATAGTGTAAACTTTATTTCTTTAGGATTGCGTTCTTTCTAGTCTTCGTACGCTTCCTCTATACTTATAACTAGTAAGTATTTCTAAATAAACTTCTATTCTTTGTTTTATTCTTCTATATCTATTATTATATAGCTATTATAGCTATATATATCTAGCTAGGCGTATTTTATGCCTCTTATACTTACTTATCTTTTACTTTCTTGTAGTTCTTTAGAAGAAGCTATAGTAGTTTCTTTATCTAGTGCTAGTCCTTTAGCCTAGATTAATAGGGTCTAGGGCTCTTCTCTTTCTAAGTCTTCTATTAGTAGGTCTATTATATACGCTGTTTCTTCTAGCTATACTTTTGTTCTTTCTTTTATTACTACTACTCTATTTCTTTATTATAAAAAGTATCCTACTCCCTATTTACTAGAAAGGTATATATAGTAGTTGTCTTTGTAACAAAAGGTCTAATATAGTATTACGTGTTATATTTTTTTACTCCTAGCTACTTTTTCCTAAGGTTTAACCTATACTTATAGTGCTTCTTTCTTTTTCTCTATTATCTTTAACTAAGTTTCCTTATCTTTTTTATAGTCCTTACTTTTACAGTCTTTTACGTAGTATCTTAGTTTTCTATATTTATAATATACTATATCCTTTTTCTTCTTTAATTAGTAGTCTTTTACGTAGTAGCCTTTCTTACTATAGTTAAAACACGTAAAGTCTTTATTCTTCTTTCTCTTTCTATCCTTGTTTGCGTTAAGGATTATAGGGTCTCTAGTGTCCTAGTTTCTAGTTTAGCTACTATACTTGTTCTTTTTCTATTCTTAAAGGTTGTTGTTAATTTAGATTACCTACTATTTTAGGGCTTCTAGTATCCTAGGTTTCTCTATATATATTATTTCGTATTAAATTTTTGCGTTTAGTCCTTGTTTAAATTATAATATAAGGGATAATTTATTCTATTCTATGTTTTAGCTTAGTTATTTAAATTATAATACGTATTCTAAGATACTCTTATTTTGTGTAAGCCTTTTAAGTTTCTCTTTAGCTTATTAGGTAATATCTATATCTCTAAATACTACTCTTATTTATTTAGTAAAGTATTCGTAGCTTCTAAAAATAGCTCTAGTTTTATCTTTTTAGGTTATTAGAGAATGCGTTGTATAGTCTATCTAGTAGGGCTTGTACTATCTTATTGCGTCTTCTTCGAGATATAGTCTAATATATATTACCTTCTTTTCTTTTATGTTAAAGTGTAGTACTTATATATCTATCTAGAGTTGTGCTAATACTATAAAAGGTTTTAATTTCTCCCTTATTCTATTAAATTTTTTAAGGACAGGTATCTTAGGTAGTTTCTTTGTTACACTTATTTCTAGTCGTTAGGTAATTAGCTCTATCTAGTTCTAGCCTTCGATAATAGCTTTAATTTATACTTTGTTCTATTTTAAGTAGTCTTACAGTTCCTTATTCTACGTTTCTAGTACTTTAATTACTATCTTTATGTCTTCTTTATCGTTAATTAGTTTATTTATATAGTCCTTAATTATTTCCTATATAGTACTATCTAACTTATAACTACTCCTAGGGGCTTTACTTTTTAAACTTTCTACTATTATATTAGCTAGACTACGCGCTACTTACGCTTCGCTTCTCGCAATAACTAAATTAGTAAGGTATTATAGGCCTACTAGGGTCAACTTCCTAATAGCCTAGATAGTATTAGTAGATTGTAAAGTAATAATAAAAGCTTGTATTATAATCTACAATAAGCTATAAATAATAGAAGATATTTTGCAACTATCTTTGTATTATCGCTCGTAGTTAATAATTGAATTGCTAATACTATCCTAACAATGCGCATTGTTACTAACTATATACTTGTCTTAATCTATTAATCTGTTACTACTAAGGATAGTAGATTATAGATTACCCTAATCTATAATCTATTAATACTAAGAGTCTACAGATTATAGATTACCTTAGGTGTCCTAATTATGTGTAGTTTCCTAATTAAGTTTGTATTCCTCGTATCCGTAAGAACTTAATCCTTTAGTCGTAGGGCTAATTAGTTCTATCTGTAATTCTCTTATTACTATCGTAACAAAGAACTTTAGGAGTATACAAAGTAGAACAAGGCTTAGATTAAAGCTATTATTAAAGGACAAAACTAAATAGAATTAATTATATAACGCCTAGAAATAAGTGTAATAAAGAAACTACTAAAGATACCTGTCTTTAAAATTTTAATAGAACAAGAGAGAAACTAAAACTTTTTATAGTATTAGTACAACTCTAGATAGATATACAAGTACTATACTTTAATATAGAAGAAAAGAAAGTAATATATATTAGAATATACCTTAAAGAAGATGTAATAAGATACTTTAAACCTTACTAGATAGATTATACAATATATACTCTAATAACCTAGAAGGATAAAACTAGAGCTATTATTAGAAGTTATAAATACTTTACTAAATAAATAAGAGTAGTATTTAGGGATATAGATATTACCTAATAGGCTAAGAAAAGGCTAGAAAAGCTTACACAAAATAAGAGTATTCTAGAATACGTATTATAGTTTAAATAACTATTACAAAATATAGAATAGAACAAGTTAGCTTTAATATTATAATTTAAATAAGGACTAAACTTAAAAATCTAATACAAGATAATCTATATAGAGAAACCTAGAACACTAGAAGCTCTAAAGTAATAGGTAATATAAATTAATAATAATTTCTAAGAATAGAAGAAGAATAAGTATAGAAGATCTACCTAGAATTAGAATAAGGGAGACCCTATAATCCTTAACACTAATAAAGATAAGAAGAAGAAGAAGAATAAAGACTTTATATACTTTAACTATAGTAAAAAAGGCTACTATGTAAAAGATTACTAATTATAAAAGAAGAAGGATATAGTATATTATAAATATAGAAACTAAGATACTTTATAAAAGATTATAGAAGTAAAGACTATAAAAAAGATAAGAAAGTCTAGTTAAAGATAACTAAAAGTAAGATAAAAGTACTAAAAGTATAGGCTAAACCTTAAGAGAAAGTAGCTAGGAGTAAAGAAATATAATATATAATACTCTATTAGACCTTTTATTATAAAGATAACTACAATATATATCTTTCTAGTAAAGAGGGAGTAGGATAGTTCTTATAGATAAATAAAGTAGTAGTAATAAAAGAAAGTAAAATAAAAGCGTAGCTAGAAGAAATAGCCTACGTAATAGACTTACTAGTAGAAGATCTAGAAGAGGAAGAGCCCTAGACCCTATTAATCTAGGCTAAGGAAATAGTATAAGATAAAGAGACTACTATAGCTTCTTCTAAAAGACTACAAGAAAGTAAAAAACAAGCTAGTATAAGAGGTATAGAATACACCTAGTTAATAATATATAGCTATAATAGCTATATAATAATAGATATAAAAGGACGAAATAAATAATAAAAGTTTGTCTAGAAATACTTACTAGTTATAAGTATAGAGGAAGTATACAAAGACTAGAAGGAGAGTAATCTTAAAAAAAATAAAGTTTATACTATTTTAAAAATAGATAGAATAATATATAGCTATAGTAAGAAGAATACTTATATAAAGAGAATAGTAGTATCTTGTAAGAAAAACGTAATAGATTAATAAAGCCTATATACTAAGAGTACTAGTAGTATACTATATTCTAATAATAGAAACACCTAGAGAAAATAAATACTAGGAAGGAGATAACAAAATAATAGATCTAAAACATCTAGTATATTTTAAAGTATTATAGATATTATACCTAGATAAGAATTATATTATATATAAGAACCTTAAAGTAAGTAATAGTATATAGATTATAAGAAAAAGAGGCTATAACTATATAAGAGTAATTCTAGTAGAAGATATCTACGGATAGAAGATAATACTAGAAGAAGGTTATATAGTAGTAAGGCCTAGACTAAAATTATCTAAGAAATATATCTAGGGAAGACTATAGTATAAATGCACGTACAACAAATATCTAAAATATAAAGAATATAAACTTAAAGTAGGCCTATAGCCTTAGATAGATAGTTAATTTACAAAAATACCTAAGTATAAATAGTTAGAAAGTATAAGAGGCCTATATATTATAAAAATAAGTACGTATTAAAGAAAGAAAGTACAATTAATAATTAATAGTAGAGCTACAAAGAACTTTATATTTAAAAAGTTTATAAAAATAAAAGGAATACGCTATATAATAAAGAAATACTTATAATAACTAAGTATAATTAAAAGAAAACTATTCTAAGAACCTATTAGGTTTAAAACAGTTCTCTCTATACTAGAACTAGAAGAGATAATAATAAAAAATATAGTTATAGATATAACAATAATTAATAACAAACAAGATATAATATTAGGTATACTATAGTTATAGATAACTAACCTACATATTAATTAGAGAATAGGAAAAATTAACTACTATAAGATAAACATATTAAAGGCTAATATAAGTACCTATAAAGGAGAATTCCTTAAAGAATATAAGAAATAGAGAAAATAGCTTATAGAACCTAAAGACTATCTTCTAGAATATTAGCTATAGGATTTAGTAATAGACCTAGAAAAAGATAAAAACGTAAGATAGAGCCTAGTTTATAGAAAAATAGAAGAAGAATCTAAGATTAAACAAGTATTTATTAAAAACGTAATAAGAAAAAGATAGATATAAGAATCTAAATCCTTAGTAGTATATAGACTTATATTTATAGACAAGAAAGAGATAAGTAATAAAAGACTTTACGTAGATTTTAGAAAAACTAACGTAATTATAAACAAGAACTAATACCCTTTACTATAAATAGATAAAATACAAGATAGACTATAGAAAGTAAAGATCTTTATAAAACTAGATATCTAAAACGCCTACTATTAGATTAGAATTAAAAAAGGTAATAAATAGAAAATAGCGTTTAGAACACAATATAGACTATATAAATACTTAGTTATACCTTTTAGATTAATAAATATTCTAGCAGCCTTCTAAGAAAGAATTAATATAGTACTAAGAGAGTACTTAGACGTATTTATATTTGTATACCTAGACAACATCCTTATATTCTTAGAAATAGATAATAAACACGTACAATATATATATAAGGTATTAGAGAAACTAGTAGAAAATAAGCTATTCCTTAAAATAAGAAAATACAAATTTTATACAAAAGAGATAGATTTCCTTAGATTTATTATTAAACTAGGAAAGATAAAGATTAATCTAGAAAATATTAAGTTAATTAATAAATAGCTAATACTAAAAAACCTCAAAGAAGTATAATAATTTTATAGGCTAGCGAATTTTTGTAGAAAGCTAATAGTAGGATAGTCTAAAGATATAGAACCTATAACAAAACTTATAAAGAAAGATACGCTATTTAAATAGATAAAAGAATACAATAAAGTATTTAATAAGATTAAAAGAAAGTTTATAAAAAACCTAGTTATTAGAATATATAACCTAGGCCTACTAGTAATAGTAAAAATAGATATATCTAACTTAGTCTATAGAATAGTACTAACATAGGAAGACCTAAGGACTAATTAAGAATACTTAGTTAAATACTTCTCTAAGAAAATAAAGCTAGTAGAGCTTAACTACCTACTATATAACAAAGAGATACTAGTAATCTATAAAGTATTTAAATAATAAAAAGTATACCTATAAAGAGTAAAGTACTAAATAAAGGTCTATATAGACTATAAAAACCTTATAGGATTTATACTAAATAAAGAACTATTATAACGCTATATAAGATAGTAAGAATTCCTATTAATATTTAACCTAGAAATTATATATATAAAAGGGAAAGACAACTAATTTATAGACGCTATTAGTAGAAGACTAGACCTATAAGAAGAAGTAAGCACTACTAGTATAGTTCTAGTTAAGAACAAAGAAGGATATTTAGTTTTAAATATACCTAAAATAGCTATAACACTTAAAAGAAAGAGTAGTAAGCTAGATAAATAGATTTAGAAAATAACGTAAAAAGTATCTAAAGAAATAGAGAAACTAGAAATCTAAGAAGGATTTGTATAAGCCTATAGAAGGATATATATCCTAAAAAAGATCTAAAGAGAATTTATATAATAATTCTATAAATTACTAGTATATAGATACTAAGGAATTAACAAAACCCTAGATAGACTACTATAAAACTACTATATCCTAAGAGTAAGATAGCTAGTAATAGAAGTACTACAAGACTATATAGAATATTATAGAAATAAGTATAGTAGATACGCACTATATAGAATACTATAACTAGTAGAAGTACTAGAATAACTATAGAGAGTTATTACAATAGACTTTATTATAAAACTACTAAAGTCTAAAGATCTTATATTACGAGTTAAGTATAATAGAATCTTAATAATAGTAGATAAACTTATAAAGTACTTATACTTTAGACTATATAAAGAGAAAAGTAAGATAGAAGTTACTATATACTAGGTCCTAGGAACTATAATTAGTTAATATAAACTACTAGATAAGATAATTATAGATAGAGATATAAGGTTTATATTAAAACTATAGGGAATAATAATAGCGTAGTTAGGAGTTAAATACGTAATATCTATAGTATACTACCTATAAATAGATAGACAATTAGAATAAATAAATTAGATAGTAGAATAGTACTTAAGATACTACCTTAACTATAACTAGAATAATTAGGTACAACTACTACCTATAGTACAATTAGTATATAATAGCGTAAAGAATATAGTAATAAGAGTATTACCTTTCTTTATAAACTATAGATTTAACCTTAGTGTATATTAAATACTAAGATAGGAAGTATCTTAGTCTCTAAGAGGAGAAAACCTTACTAATAGACTTAAAGATATATACAATTAACTAAGATAGGACGTAGAGTTCTAATATAATTAAATAGTAAAATACTATAATAGAAAATATTAAGAAGGACCTAAATTTAGAGAGAGAGAAAAAGTATAGTTAGTATAAAAGAATATTAAAAGTAAATAACTAAGTTTAAAACTAGACTACGTTAAAATAAGACTATATAAAATTAAGAAAGAAGTTATACTAGTTATATTTAAACTAAAGCTACTAAGTAAAATAAAGATATACCTAACCTTCTACGTAGCGCTACTAGAGCTAGTACTATAGAACGTAGAACTACTAGTATACAAAGTAGATATATATAGAGAATAGAAGAAATAAGAAGTTAAAGAAATCTTATAATACTAGTTCTATAATAAGAAGAACTACTACTTAATAGAATAGATAGATACAAATAAAAAAGGACAACTATAAGAGGAAATATAGAAACTAGAGGACAATCTTAACTACTCTAAAAAACTAGAGGAGTTCTAAAATTAAAACCCTCTAGAGCGCCTAGTAGTAAACCAAGGGGAATAGTACTATTAGCGATAGATAGAGAGGCGTTAGACTCGCCTAGCATAGTAGGAGCTAGAGTAGCCTCTACTATATCCTTAAAATTAAGCTTAGACTCTAGAAGAGTAGACTACTTAATAGACTTCTTATTATTTAAGGCCTTTATCTTACAAAGATAAGACAAATAGGCCTAGTTATTAGATAGTTGCGTCTAATTATTAAGAAACTAAGACTAATATTCCTCTAGTATATAACAAGAGATTTTATAGAGCTACTTATACTTCCTTTTAGCTTCTATAATCTATAATAATAGTTTTTCTTAAGCGTAGTTAATAGCTCTCCCTATTATATATAAGTATAGACGTATAAGTAAGTATTTTTAACTTATACTCTACTATAGATATACTAGATAAGTTATAGGATAAATAAGCGTTAGTATAAATATACGCTTTATAGGCCTTACTATATTTTAAGGAAAGATAAACTAATAGAGGGTTTATAGACTTATAATAAGAATATAGAAATATTGCGATACTATAGTATAATACGCAATCTACTAATCTAATGCGACGAAGAGTAGATTTAGTAGGTATAGAAATAGAGAATAAAGAACTGTATATTAATAAAGAAACTAGACTAATAACCTTAGCCCTAGAATAGGAAAACAAAGAACTATTTAGAGGAGGAGATAGTGTTACGATAGTAACAAGAGAAATCAAGATAGAACTAATTAGCTCTAACTTAGACGATAATAAAGTATAGGACGAGTAAAGTAATAACCTTAAGTAGGAAGCTACTTATAATTAGGATACGTAGGTAATCTCCTAATCTATTAAGTGTATAGACAAAATATAATTACAGATTAATAGATTAGTAATCTATAATCTATAGTCGCTAAGACTAGATACAAGTAATAGATTAATAGATTACTAAGGGTATATAGTTAATAGAATGCGTATTATTAGGATAGTATTAGTAATCTAATCTCTAACTAAGAACGCTAATACTTAATATTATATACATAAATCAACTATTATTTATAAGTTATTACTAATTATAATATAGACTTTTATTACTAACTCTTAATCTACTAATAAACCTATAGTTATTAGGAAGTTAACCTTAGTGTACCTATTACACCCTAAAACAATAGGTAATATAAGTTAACAATAACCTTTAAGAATAGAGAGAAAACAAGTATAGAGGATAACCTAGAAACTATAACGCTAGAGATCTTATAATCTTTAATATAAATAAGGATAGAAAGAAAAAGAAGAATAAAGACTTTACGTACTTTAACTATAGTAAAAAAGACTACTACGTAAAAGACTAGTAATTAAAGAAAAAAGATATAGTATATTATAAATATAAAAAGTTAAAATACTTTGTAAAAGATTATAGAAGTAAAGACTCTAAGAAAAAAAAAGAAGCTTAGTTAAAAATAACTAAGAACAAGAAAGAAGTACCTAAAGTATAATATAATAGGGTTACTAGGGTCGACTTCCTAATAACCTCTATATTATTAGTAGATTAAAAGTTAGTAACAAAAGCTTATATTATAATTAGCAATAACTATAAATAATAGTTAATTTGTGTATACAATGTTAAGTATTAGCGTTCTAGGTTAGAGATTAGATTACTAATACTATCCTAATAATACGTATTACTACTAACTATATACCTATATCTTCTTAGCTAGCTTTGTGCTTTGTGTTTACTAAGATTATAAATTATAAAGTTATTACGTACTTAGCTTTGTACTTTATATTTACTAAGATTATAAATTACAAAGTTATTACGTATCTCTATTATAGTTAGTTTCCTAATTAAGTTTATTACCTTATAGGTTATACGTACTTTTGTTATTTATAGTAAGGCTAATTAGCTTAAGTTAGTCTTCTCTTATTATAACTATAATACTATTCCTTTCTCTAGGTAGGTTCTTATTTTCTTGTCCTAGACCTAAGGTTATTAGTCTAGTTTCTTCGTTTATTTCTAGTTCCTTATTATTCTCTATATCTTCTTACTCTAATTATAATAAACTTCTTCTTATTACTTGTGTTACTTATAATAAGGTTAAAATATTTCCTTACGCCTATTATACTTAGTTAAAGCTTACTTATCTTATATCTTTAAAAGATAGTAAGTATTATAGTGAGTATATTCTTACTAATATTTAATATAAGTATACCCCTTCTAGTGTTTCTCTTATAGAGTGTAGGTACTTAATTTCTACGTAGTCTCTTCTTGCTAAATTATATAGGGCGAGCTATTAACTAGGCTTAAGAGATACTATTATTATAGCTTATAGAGGCTAAGGCTAAGTATAAGCTAACTCTTTATAAGCTAGTAGATCTTTATTCTTGTGTTAAGCGTCTTTATAAGCTAAAGGCTTATAATAACGCTAAATTATCTAAATAGTCTTGTACTTTAAAGGCTAAGATAAACCTTAAGGACGCTATAGAGGCTGCTCTAGCTCCTATTATATAAGATATTCCTAGCGTCTCTCTATTCGCTATTAGTAGTACTAGTTTTCTTAGTTTACTACTAGGCGTTCTAGAAGGTTTTAATTTTAGAACTCCTCTAGTTTCTTAAGGTAATTAAAGTTATTTTCTAGTTCCTATATATCTTTCTATAGTTACCCTTTCTTATTTATTCTTATCTATTTTACTAGGTAGTAGTTTCTTCTATTATAGAATTAGTACTATAAGATTTCTTTAACTTCTTATTCTTCTTATTCTCTATACGTGTCTACTTTATATATTAGTAGTTCTATATTTTATAGTACTATCTTAAGTAGTACTATATAAAAGGTTAGGTGTATCCTTATTTTACTTAGTAGTTTTAGCTTAAATATAACTAGTGTAACTTTCTTTTCTACTTTATATAGTCCTATTTTAACGTAATCTAATTTTAAACTAGGTTGTTTGCTTTTTACGTTTTTTCTAACTAACTATACTTTTTCTCCCTCTCTAAATTAAGGTCCTTCCTAGTATTTTTTATTATAATATTTTACTATTTAATTATATAGGAATTCTATATCCTATCTTAATTAGTTATATATGTCTTTAAGTTTATTAGTAAAGTTTTCTCCTCTTAAGGACTAGGATTTTATATTTTTTAGTATTTAGTATACACTAGGGTTAAATCTATAATTTATAAAGAAGAGTAATACTCTTATTACTATATTTTTTACGCTATTGTATGCTAGCTATACTATAGGTAGTATCTATACCTAATTGTTCTAGTTGTAGTTAAGGTAACATCTTAAGTACTATTCTACTATCTAATTTATTTATTTAGATTATCTATCTATTTATAGGTAATATACTATAGATATTATATATTTAACTCCTAATTATACTATTATTATTTCCTATAGTTTTAATATAAATCTTATATCTTTATCTATAATAATCTTGTCTAGGAGTCTATATTAGCTAACTACTATTCCTAGGATCTAATATATAGTAACCTCTATTCTACTTTTCTCTTTATATAGCCTAAAATATAAGTATTTTATAAGTTTATCTTCTATTATTAGGATCTTGTTATATTTAACTCCTAATATTAGATCTTTAGACTTAGGTAGTTTTGTAATAAAGTCTATTGTAATAACTCCTTATAGTTATTCTAGTATTTTAACTAGTTGTAGCGTTTTATATAGTGCGTATCTACTATACTTGTTTCTATAATATTCTATATAGTTTTATAGTACTTCTATTACTAGTTATCTTACTTTTAGGATATAGTAATCCTATAGTAGTCTATCTAGGGTTTTATTAATACCTTAGTGTCTATATACTACTAAGGATTTAGATTCTTGTATCTATCCTTTCTTTATTACATTTTCGATAAATATTCTTTTAATTTTAGATTCTTTTTTAGTCTTTTTATAGACTAGGCTCTATCTTACGTCTTTATCTTTTGCTAGTTCTATCGCTAAGTCCTATAGCTAATATTCTAGAAAGTAGTCTTTAGGTTCTATAAGCTACTTTTCCTATTTCTTATATTCTTCTAGGAATTCTCCTTTATATATACTTATGTTAGCTTTTAATATATCTTTTTTAGAGTAGCTAATTTTCTCTATTCTCTAATTAATCTTTAGGTTAGTTAACTATAACTATAGTATACCTAATATTATATCTTGTTTATTATTAATTGTTGTTATATCTATAACTATATTTTTTATTATTATTCCTTCTAGTTCTAGTATAGAGAGACCTATTTTAAACCTAATAGGTTCTTAGAATAGTTTTCTTTTAATTGTACTTAGTTATTAGGGGTATTTCTTTATTATATAACATATTCCTTGTTTTTCTATAAACTTCTTTAATATAAAGTTCCTTGTAGCTCTACTATTAATTATTAATTATACTTTCTTTCTTTAGTATATACCTATCTTTATAATATATAAGCCTTCTATACCATTTAATCTTTCTTACTTAGGTAATTTTATAAATTATCTATTTTTTTAGGGCTATAGCCTTACTTTAAGTTTATATTCTTTATATTTAAGATATTTATTATACGTGTATTTATACTATAGTCCTCTTTAGATATATTTCTTAGATAGTTTTAATCCTAGTCTTGCTGCTACGTATCCTTCTTCTAGTATTACTTCTTATCCTTAGATATCTTCTACTAGAATTACTCTTGTATAGTTATAGCCTCTTCTTCTTATAGGCTATATATAGTTATTTACTTTAGGGTTCCTATATATAATATAGTTCTTGTCTAAGTATAATAACTAAAATACTTTAAAATATACTAGGTGTTTTAGATCTATTATTTTATTATCTCCTTCCTAGTATTTACCTTTTCTAGGTAGATCTATAGTTAGGACGTAGTATACTACTAGTATTCTTAGTATATAAGCTTTATTAATCTATTATATCTTCTTTATAAAGGATTTCTATTCTCTTTGTATAAGTATTCTTCTTACTATAACTATATATTATTTTATCTATTCTTAAAATAGAGTAAACTTTATTTCTTTAGGATTACGTTCTTTCTAGTCTTTATACGCTTCCTCTATACTTATAACTAGTAAGTATTTCTAAATAAACTTCTATTATTTGTTTTATTCCTTTATATCTATTATTGTGTAGCTATTATAGCTATATATTATTAACTAAGTATATTTTATACTTCTTATATTAACTTATTTCTTACTTCCTTATAGTCTTTTAGAGGGAGCTATAGTAGTCTCTTTATCTAGTACCTATCCTTTAGCCTAGATTAATAGTGTCTAGGGTTCTTCCCCTTCTAAGTCTTCTATTAGTAGGCCTATTATAATAGGCTACTTGTCGTTAACTATAGGTACCTATCTTAAAAGAGTTAGTAGATTAGGAGGTAATAACAAAAGCTCGTATAGTAATCTACAATAACTAATAACAATAGAAGATGTTTTGTAACTGTTTTATATTAGCGTTCTATAGTTAAAGGATTAAATTACTAATACTATCCTAATAATGTATATTCTACTATCTATATAGTAATATAGTCTTAGCGACTTTATTACTTTGTATTTACTAAGATCGCGAATTTATAAATTTATTATATAATAGCTTCGTAACTTTGTATTTACTAAGATTGTAAATTTACGAATTTGTTACGTGTCTATATTATAGTTAGTCTCCTAATCAAGCTTGTTATTCTATAAGTTATTACCCTACATATCCTATACTTTATTAGTAGCTAAGCGTAGACTAATTAGTTCTATCCTAATTTCTCTTATTACTACTATAACACTATTCCCTCTTCTATATAGTCTCTTGTTTCTCTATACTAGGGCTAAGGTTATTAATCCTATTTCTTTATTAATCTCTAGTTCCTTATTACTCTCTATACTATCTTGTTCCTAGCGTAATAAACTTCTCCTTATAGCTTGTATTATTTGTAATAGAGTTAAGATATTTTCTTATTATTATTACGCTAAACTTAGTCTTACTTACCTTATATCTTGAAATAATAGTAAATATTGTAATAAATATATTCTTGCTAATATTTAGTATAAATACGTTTTTTCTAAGGTTTTACTTACTAAGTGTAAGTATTTAATCTCTATATAGTCTCCTTCTACTAAATTGTATAGGGGGAGCTATTAATAAGGCTTAAGCGCAATTATTATTATAGCTTACTATAGCTAAAGCTAAGCGTAAGTTAACTCTTTATAAGCTAGTAAAGCTTTATTCCTATATTAAGCGTTTTTGTAAAATAAAGGCTTATAATAACGCTAAGTTGTCTAAATAGTCTTATACCTTAGAGGCTAAGTTAGATTTAGATAATATAGTAGAAGCTGCTCTAGCTCCTATTATATTAGGCGTTCCTATCGCCTCTCTATCTAGTAGTAGTATTGTTAGTTTTCTTAATTTACTATAAAGCGTTCTAGAAGGTTTTAACTTTAGAACTCCTCTAGTTTCTTAAGGTAGTTAAGGTTGTCCTCTAGTTCCTATATCTTTTTCTATAGTTGTCCTTTCTTATCTATACCTATCTATTCTACTAAGTAGTAGTTTCTACTATTATAGAACTAGTATTCTAGGATTTCTTTAACTTCTTATTCTTCCTATTCTCTATATATATCTACTTCGTACACTAGTAGTTCTACTTCTTATAGTGCCTTTTCTAGTAGTACTATATAGAATATTAGGTATATCCTTATCTTATCTAGTAGCTTTAATTTTAATATAACTAGTATAACTTTCTTCTTAATCTTATATAGTCCTATCTTAACGTAGTCTAATTTTAAACTTAGTTGTTTACTCTTAATATTCTTCTATACTAACTATACTTTTTCTCTCTCTCTAAATTAAGGTTCTTCTTAGTACTTCTTATTATAGTACTTTGCTATTTAATCCTATAGGAATTCTACGTCCTTTCTTAGTTAATTATGTATTTCTTTAAGTCTATTTGTAAAGTTTTCTCTTCTTAGAGACTAAGATACTTAGGTTCTTAGTATTCTATATATATTAGGGTCGAATCTATAGTTTTTAAAAAAGGGTAATACTCTTATTACTATATTCTTTACGCTATTATATACTAACTGTACTATAAATAGTAGCTATACCTAATTATTCTAATTATAATTAAGGTAGTATCTTAAGTATTATTCTACTATCTAATTTATACGTTCTAATTATCTATCTATCTATAGATAATATACTATTAATATTATATACTAAATTCCTAATTATACTAATATTATTCCCTATAGTTTTAATATAAATCTTATATCTCTATCTATAATAATCTTATCTAGAATACTATATTAGCTAATTATAGTTCCTAGAACCTAGTATATAGTAACCTCTATCCTACTTTTTTCTTTATATAGTCTAAAGTATAAGTACTTTATAAGTTTATCTACTATTATTATAATTCTATTGTATTTAACTCCTAATATTAGATCTCTAGACTTTAGTAGTTTCGTAATAAAGTCTATTATAATAACTCCTTATAGTTATTCTAGTATCTTAACTAGTTATAGTATCCTATATAGTGCGTGTCTATTGTGTTTATTTCTATAGTATTCTATACAGTCTTATAGTACTTCTATTACTAGTTATCTTACTTTTAGAATATAGTAATCTCTTAATAGTCTATCTAATATCTTGTTAATACCTTAGTATCTATATACTAGTAGTTTATAAAATTACTATATAAACTCTTTTTATATTTTCTTTAGAATATATATTCTTCTATAGGCTTCTATAATTCTTTCTTAAATCTTAAGCTTTATTATTTCTTTAGAAGCTTTTTTTATTTCCTTATAGATCTATTTATCTAGTCTACTACTCTTCCTTTTAAGTGTTATAGCTATTTTAGGAGTATTTAGGACTAAGTATTCTTTCTTATTCTTAACTAGGATTATACTAGTAGCGTTTACTTCTTCTTGTAAGTCTAGTCTTCTACTTAAGGCGTCTATAAATTAGTTGTCTTTGCCTTTAGTATATATTATTTCTATATTAAATATTAACAAGAACTCCTACTATCTCGTATAGTACTATAATAAATCCTTGTTTATTATAAACCTTATAAGGTTCTTATAGTCTATATAGACTTTTATTTAGTATTTTACTCTTTATAAGTATACTCTCTATTACTTAAATACTTTATAGATTACTAGTATTTCTTTATTGTAGATTAGGTAGTTAAGTTCTACTAGCTTTATTTTCTTAGAGAAGTACTCGACTAAGTGTTCTTGTTTTATATCTTAGTCTTCCTGTATTAGTACTATACTATAGACTAAGTTAGATGCGTCTATTTTTACTATTACTAGTAGGTCTAGGTTATATATCTATATAACTAGGTTCTCTATAAATCTTTGTTTAATTTAATTAAATAATTCTTTACATTCCCTAGTCTATTTAAATAGCGTGTCTTTCTTTATAAGGTTTATTAGTAGTTCTATTAGGTTTAACTAATTAACTATTAATTTCCTATAGAAGTTTGCTAGTCTATAGAATTATTATACCTCTTGTAGGTTCCTAGGTATTAGCTATTCTTAGGTTATTTTAATCTTATTTAAGTTAATCCTAATTTTTTCTAGTTCTATAATAAATCTTAGGAAGTCTATTTCTTTTATATAGAATTTATACTTTCTTATCTTAAGAAATAGTTTACTTTCTACTAGTCTTTCTAGTACTTTGTATACGTATTATACGTGTTCTTCTTCTATTTCTAAGAATATAAGGATATTATCTAGGTATATAAATATAAATATATCTAAGTACTCTTTTAGTACTATATTAATTCTTCTTTAGAATACTGCTAGTGTATTTGTAAGTCTAAATAGCATAACTAGATATTTGTATAGTCTATACTACGTTCTAAATATAGTTTTCTATTTATCTCCTTCTTTAATTCTAATCTAGTAATAAGCGTTTTAGATATCTAGTTTTGTAAAGATTTTTACTTTCTATAGTCTATCTTATATCTTGTTAATTTATAGTAAAGGGTATTAGTTCTTACTTATAATTGCGTTTGTTTTCCTAAAATCTACGTAGGGCTGTTTTTTATCTATCCTTTTCTTATCTACGAATATAAGTCTGTGTACTACTAAGGATTTAGATTCTTATATCTATCCTTTTTTAATTGTATTTTGTATAAATATTTATTTAATCTTAGATTCTTCTTCTATTTTTCTATATACTAGGCTCTATCCTACGTTTTTCTCTTCTTCTAGTTCTATCGTTAAGTCCTATAGTTAATATTCTAGAAGGTAGTTATCTAGTTTAGTAAGTTATTTTTCCTACTTCTTATATTCTTCTAAGAACTATCTTTTATATATAGTTATGTTAGCTTTTAATATCTCTTTCTTAGAGTAGCTAATTCTCTCTATTCTCTAATTAATCCTTAGGTTAGCTAGTTGTAACTATAGTATTCTTAGTATTACGTCTTATTTATTATTAATTGTTGTTATATCTATAACTATATTTCTAATTTCTAATCCTTTTAGTCTTAATATTAAAGGTACTATTTTAAACCTAATAAGTTCTTAGAATAGTTTTCCTTTAATTATACTAAGTTATTAAGGGTATTTTTTTGTTATATAACTTATTCCTTAGTTTTCTATAAACTTTTTAGATATAAAGTTCCTTGTAGCTCTACTATTAATTATAATTTATACTTTCTATCTTTAGTATATACCTATTTTTGTAACGTGTAGGCCTATTATACTTTGTAGTTTTTCTTGCTTAGGTCTTTCTCTAAATTGTCTATTCTTCTAAGGCTATTATCCTGTTTTACACTTGTAGTTCTTATGTTTTAGGTATTTATTAAATATATACTTATACTATAGTTGTATTTCTTTAACGTATTCTTTTAATAACTTAGGTCCTAGTCTAATTAATATATATTCTTTGTTAGGAATCTAGATTATTTCCTATCCTTTAATTTCTTTCTTTAGGATTACTCTTGTATAGTCTTATCCTCTTTTTAGCTATACGTAGTTTTGTACTTTTTCTTCCCTATATAGGTAGTAGTGTGTATTTAAATATAATACCTATATAGTTTCTAGATATACTAGATATTCTAGATCTATTCTCTCCTTATCCTCTTCTTAGTATCTATCTTTACTAGGTCTTTTTATTACTAGGACGTAGTATATTACTAGTACTTGTAGTGTATAGGCTTTATTAATCTATTGTATTTTTCTTATAAAGTATTACTACTCTCTTTATATAAGTATTCTTCTTACTATAACTATATATTATTCTATCTATTATTAGAATATTATAAACTTTATTACTCTAAGATTATATTCTTTCTAGTCTTTATACACTTCCTCTATACTTATAACTAGTAAGTATTTTTAAACAAATTTCTAATTAGTATTTTATTTTACTATATCTATTGTTATATAGCTATTATAGCTATATATATTTAACTAGGTATATTCTATATCTTTTATATTAACTTGTTTCTTGTTTTCTTATAGTTCTTTAGAGGAAATAGTAGTAGTCTCTTTATCTAGCGCTAGTCCTTTAGCCTAGATTAATAAGGTCTAGAGCTCTTCCCCTTCTAGATCTTCTACTAGTAGGTCTATTACGTAAGCTATTTCTTCTAGCTACGCTTTTATTCTACTTTCTTTTATTACTACTACTCTATACTTCTATAGGAAGTATCTTATTCTCTATTTACTAGAAAGATATATATAGTAGTTATTATTATAATAAAAGGTCTAATAGAGTATTGTATATTATACCTCTTTACTCCTAGCTACTTTTTTTTAAGGTTTAGCCTATACTTTAAGTACTTCTTTCTTATTTTTAGTTGTCTTTAACTATGTTTCTTTATCTTTCTTAAGGTCTTTACTTCTATAATCTTTTATAAAGTATCTTAGTTTCCTATATTTATAATATACTATATCTTTCTTAGACTTTAATTAGTAGTTCTTTGCGTAGTAGCCTAGCTTACTATAGTTAAAGTACGTAAAGTCTTTATTCTTCTTTTTCTTTTTATCCTTATTAGTATTAAGGATTATAGGGTCTCTCTTATTATAGTTCTAGGTATAACTTTTATACTTATTTTTCTTCTATTCTTAAAAATTATTATTAATCTATATTACCTATTACTTTAGGGCTTCTAGTGTTTGTAGTTTTTTTATATAGATTATCTTATATTAAATTTTTATATTTAGTTTTTATTTAAATTATAATATTAGAGCTAATTTATTCTATTCTATATTTTGTAATAGTTATTTAAACTATAATATATATTCTAGAATACTCTTATTCTACGTAAGCTTTTTAAGTCTTTCTTTAGCTTATTAGGTAATATCTATATCTGTAAATACTACTTTTATTTGTCTAGTAAAGTATTTATAACTTCTAAAGATAGCTCTAGTTTTATCTTTCTATATTATTAGAGCGTGTATTGTATAGTTTATCTAGTAAGGTTTAAGCTATTTTATTACGTCTTCTTTAAGGTGTATTTTAATATATATTACTTTCTTTTCTTCTATATTAAAGTATAGTACTTGTATATCTATCTAGAGTTGTACTAAGGCTATAAAAGGTTTTAGTTTCTCTCTTATCTTATTAAATTTCTTAAGTATAGGTATCTTTAGTAGTTTCTTTATTACACTTATTTCTAGGCGTTATATAATTAATTCTATTTAGTTTTGTCCTTTAATAATAGCTTTAATCTAGGCTTTATTCTATATTGCGTACTCCTAGAGTTCTTTATTCTAGGTTTCTAAAGCGTTAATTACTATTTTTATATCTTCTTTCTTAGAGATTAAGTTATTTATATAGTTTTTAATACCCTTCTATACTATATTACCTAATTTGTAACTACTTATAGGTGCCTTAGCTACCCTCTTAGTTAAACTTTCTACTATAGTATTAGCTAGACTATATACTACTTACGCTTTACTCCTTGTAAAAACTAAATTAGTAAGGTATAATAGGCTACTTATTATTAACTATAAGTACCTATCTTAAAAAAGTTAGTAGATTAAGAGGAAATAATAAAAGCTCGTATAGTAATCTATATTAACTAATAATACTAGAAGATATTTTACAACTATCTTATATTAGCGTTCTATAGTTAAAGGATTAAATTACTAATACTATCCTAATAATATGTATTCTACTATCTATATAGTAATATAGTCTTAGCGACTTTATTACTTTATATTTACTAAGATCGCGAATTTATAAATTTGTTATATAATAGCTTTACAACTTTGTATTTACTAAGATTACAAATTTACAAATTTATTACGTGTCTATATTATAGTTAGTCTCCTAATTAAGCTCGTTATCCTATAAGTTATTACCTTACTTATCCTATACTTTGTTAGCAGCTAAGCGTAGACTAATTAGTTCTATCCTAATTTCTCTTGTTACTACTATAATACCTATTATATAAGCTATTTCTTCTAGCTACGCTTTTATTCTTTTTTTTATTACTACTACTCTATTTTTTTATATAAACTATCTTACTCCTTACTTACTAGAAAGATATATATAGTAGTTATCTTTATAATAAAAGGTCTAATAGAGTATTACGTATTATATTTCTTTACTCCTAGCTACTTTCTTTTAAGGTTTAGCCTATATATAATAGGCTACCTACGTTAACTACTAGTAGCTATTAGGGTGTTAGTAGATTAAGAGTTAATAGTAAAATTTATATAGGTAATCTATAATAACTAATATTAACAGAAGATATTTTGCAATTGTCTTGTATTAGCGTTCTATAGTTAAAGGATTGAATTACTAATAATATCCTAATAATACGCATCGCTACTAACTATATAGTAATAATATCTTAGCGGCTTTATTGCTTTGTATTTACCAAGATTGTAAATTTACGAATTTGTTACGTATTTATATTGTAGTTAGCTTCTTAGTTAAACTTATTATCTTATAAGTTATTACTCTACTTATCTTATACTTTGTTAGTAGTTAAGTATAGACTAATTAGTTCTATCTTAGTTTCCCTTGTTACTACTATAACACTATTCTCTCTTCTACGCGGTCTCTTATTTCTCTATACTAGCACTAAGGTTATTAGTCTTATATTTTTGTTAATCCTTAGTTTCTTATTACTCCCTATACTATCCTAGTCCTAGCGTAATAAACTTCTTCTTATAGCTCGTATTGTTTATAATAGGGTTAAGATGTTCTTTTATTGTTATTATACTAAATTAGGTCTTTCTTACCTTATATCTTTAAATAATAGTAAACACTATAATAAGTATATCCTCGCTAATATTTAGTATAAATATATTTCTTCTAAGGTTTTACTTATAGAGTATAAGTATTTAATTTCTATATAGTCTCCTTCTACTAAGTTATATAGGGCGAGCCGTTAATAGAGCTTAAGCGTAATTATTATTATAGCTTACTATAGCTAAAGCTAAGTATAAGTTAACTCTTTATAAGCTAGTAGAGCTTTATTCCTATATTAATCGTCTTTGTAAGATAAAAGCTTATAATAACGCTAAGTTATCTAAATAGTCTTGTGCCTTAGAGGCTAAATTAGATTTAGACAATATAGTAGAGGCTACTCTAGCTCCTATTATATTAGGCGCTCTTATTGCCTCTCTATCTAGTAGTAGTATCGTTAGTTTTCTTAACTTACTATATAGCGTTCTAGAGGGTTTTAACTTTAGAACTCTTCTAGTTTCTTAGGGTAATTAAGGTTATCCTCTAGTTCTTATATTTCTTCTTATAGTTGTCTTTTTTTATTTATTCCTATCTATTTTACTAAGTAGTAGTTCTTGCTGTTATAGAACTAATATACTAGAATTTCTTTAACTTCTTATTCTTCTTGTTCTCTATACGTATCTACTTTATATACTAGTAGTTCTATATCTTATAGTACTTTTTCTAGTAGTACTACGTAGAATATTAGATGTATCTTTATTTTGCTTAGTAGTTTTAATTTAAATATAACTAGTACAACTTCGTTCTCTACTTTATATAGTCTTATCTTAATATAGTCTAGTTTTAGGCTTAATTATTTACTTTTAATATTTCTTTATAGTAACTATACTTTTTCCTCTTCTTTAAATTAGGGTCTCTTTATATATTTCTTATTGTAATATTTTTTTATACAATCTTATAGAAACTCTACGTCTTATTTTAATTAATTATATATATCCTTAAGTCTATTAGTAAGGTTTTCTCCTCTTAGAGACTAAGATATTTTAATTCTTAGTATTTAGTATATATTAGAGTTAAATCTATAGTTTATAAAGAAGAGTAATACTCTTATTACTATATTCTTTACGCTATTATATACTAACTATGCTATAGGTAGTAACTATACCTAATTATTTTAGTTATAATTAAGGTAGTATCTTAGGTATTATTCTACTATCTAATTTATACGTTCTAATTATCTATCTATCTATAGATAGTATACTATTAATATTGTATATTTAATTCCTAATTATACTATTATTATTCCCTATAGTTTTAATATAAATCTTACGTCTCTATCTATAATAATTTTATCTAGTAGTCTATATTAGCTAATTATAGTTCCTAGGATCTAGTATATAGTAACTTCTATCCTACTTTTTTCTTTATATAGTCTAAAGTATAAGTACTTTGTAAGTTTATCTACTATTATTAGGATTCTATTATACTTAACTCCTAATATTAAGTCTTTTAACTTAGGTAGTTTTATAATAAAATCTATTATAATAACTCTCTATAGTTATTCTAGTACTTCTACTAGTTATAGCTTCTTATATAGTATATACTTACTATACTTATTCTTTTAGTATTCTATATAATCTTGTAGTACTTCTATTACTAGTTATCTTACTCTTAGGATATAATAATCTCTTAGTAGTCTATCTAGTATTTTATTAATTCCTTAATATCTATATACTAGTAGTTTATAGAACTATTATATAAATTCTCTTTGTATTTTTCTTAGAATATACATTCTTCTATAGGCTTGTGTAAGGCCTTCTTATATCTTAAGTTCTTCTAATTCTTTAGAGGCTTTTCTTGTTTCTTTCTAAATCTATTTGTCTAGCTTACTACTTTTTCTTTTAAGTGTTATAGCTATTTTTAGTATATTTAGGACTAAATATCCTTCTTTGTTCTTAATTAGAACTATACTAGTAGCGTTTACTTCTTCTTATAAGTCTAGTTTTCTACTAAGAGTATCTATAAATTAGTTTTCTTTCTCTTTTGTATATATAATTTTAAAGTTAAATATTAATAAGAACTCTTACTATCTTATATAGTATTATAATAAGTCTTTATTTATTATAAATCTTATAAGATTCTTGTAGTCTATATAGACTTTTATTTAGTATTTTACTCTTTATAAGTATACTCTTTATTATTTAAATACTTTATAGATTACTAGTATCTCCTTATTATAAATTAGGTAGTTAAGCTCTACTAGCTTTATTTTCTTAGAGAAGTATTTAACTAAATATTCTTGTTTTATAGTTTAGTCTTCTTGTGTTAGTACTATTCTATAGACTAAGTTAGATATATCTATTTTTACTATTACTAGTAATTCTAGGTTATATATTCTAATAACTAGGTTTTCTATAAAATATTGTTTAATCTAATTAAATACTTTATTATATTCCTAAGTCTATTTAAATAGTATATCCTTCTTTATAAGTTTTATAAGTAGTTCTATTATTTTAGACTATCTTACTATTAGTTTTCTATAAAAGTTTACTAATCTATAGAATTATTATACTTTTTGTAGGTTCTTTAGTGTTAGCTATTCTTAGATTATTTTAATCTTGTTTAGATTAATTCGTATTTTTCTTAGTTTAATAATAAATCTAAGGAAGTCTGTTTCTTTTGTATAGAATTTGTATTTTCTTATTTTTAGAAATATTTTACTTTCTACTAATCTTTCTAGTACTTTGTGTATATACTATATGTATTCTTCCTCTATTTCTAAGAATATAAGGATGTTATCTAGGTATACAAATGTAAATACGTCTAGGTATTCTATTAGGACTATATTTATCCTTTCTTAAAATACTACTAGTATATTTATTAATCTAAAGGGTATAACTATATATTTAAATAGTTTATATTATATTCTAAATACTATTTTCTATTTATTACCTTTTTTAATTCTAATCTAATAATAGGTATTCTAGATATCTAGTTTAGTAAAGATTTAGGCTTTCTATAGCCTATCTTGTATTTTGTCTATACGTAGTAAGGGGTATTAGTTCTTATCTATTATTGCGTTAGTTTTTCTAAAATCTACGTAAGGTCTTTTTTTATCTATCTCTTTTTTATCTACAAATATAAGTCTATAAGCTACTAAAGATTTAGATTCTTATATCTATCTTTTCTTTATTATATTTTGTATAAATACTTGTTTAATCTTTAATTCTTCTCTAGTTTTTTAATAGACTAGACTCTATCTTATATTCTTTCTTTCTTCTAGGTCTATTGCTAAATCCTATAGTTTATAGTCTAGAAGGTAGTTATTAGGTTCTATAAGTTATTTTTCTTATTTCTTATATTCTTTTAGGAATTTTCCTTTGTATATAATTATATTAGCTTTTAATATTTCTTTTTTAGGGTAAGTAATTCTTCTTATTCTCTAATTAATTCTTAGGTTAGTTATCTATAGCTATAGTATTCCTAGTATTATATCTTGTTTGTTGTTAATTGTTGTTATATTTATAACTATATTCTTAATTTCTAGTCTTTCTAGTTTTAGCGTAGAGGGTGTTGTTTTAAACCTTATAGGTTCCTAAAATAGTTTTCCTTTAATTGTACTTAGTTATTAAGGGTACTTCTTTATAGTATAAGTTATTCCTTAGCCTTCTATAAACTTCTTAGATATAAAGTTTCTTATAGCTCTACTATTAATTATTATTTATACTCTCTTTCTTTAGTATATACTTATTTTTGTAATGTATAGGCCTCTTATACCTTCTAGCTTTTCTTACTTAGGTCTTTCTTTAAATTATCTATTCTTCTAGGGCTATTATCCTATTTTACGTTTGTAGTTTTTATATTTTAGGTATTTATTATAGGTATATTTATACTATAGCTTTCTTTAGATATATTCTTTAGATAGTTTACGGCCTATTCTAATTACTATGTATTCTTTGTTAGGTATTTTAATTATTTCCTAACCTTAGATATTTTTTCTTGTAATTGCGTTTACGTAATCGTGTCCTTTTCCTTATATAGGCTATACGTAATTGCGTACCTTAAGTTCTCTATATATATAGTAATTTGTATTTAAGTATAATATCTATAATATCTTAGTATATACTAGGTATTCTAGGTTTATTCTCTTGTCGTCCCCTACCTAGTAACTACCTATTCTAGGTCTTGTATTTATTAGGATATAGTATACTATTAGTACTTGTAGTATATAGGCTTTGTTAATCTATCGCGTTTTTCTTGTAAAGAACTACTATTCTCTTTATATAGGTATTCTTCTTACTATAACTATATATTACTCTATCTATTATTAGAATATTATAAACTTTTTTACTTTAGGGTTACGTTCTTTCTAGTCTTTATACGCTTCCTCTATACTTATAACTAGTTAGTATTTCTAAATAAATTTCTATTCTTTATTTTATTTCTCTATATCTATTGTTGTATAGCTATTATAGCTATATATTCTTAACTAGGTGTACTTAGTACCTCTTATATTAGTTTGTTTCTCGTCTCCTTATAATTCTTTAGAAGAGACTATTATAGTCTCTTTATCCTATACCTATTCTTTAGCCTAGATTAATAGTATCTAGGGCTCTTCCCCTTTTAAATCTTCTATTAGTAGGTCTATTATATATACTATTTCTTTTAGCTATACTTTTATTCTTTCTTTTATTACTACTACTTTATTTTTTTATAGGAACTATCTTACTCTTTATTTACTAGAAAGATATATATAGTAGTTATCTTTATAATAAAATATTTAATAGAGTATTATATACTACGTTTCTTTACTCCTAGCTACTTTTTCTTAAGGTTTAGCTTATATCTTAAGTACTTCTTTTTTGTTCTTAGTTATTTTTAACTATATTTCTTTCTTTAGGTTCTTACTTCTATAGTCTTTTGCGAAGTATCTTAGTCTTCTATATTTATAGTATATTATATTCTTTTTCTATTTTAACTAGTAATCTTTTACGTAGTAGCCTTTTCTACTATATCTAAAGTACGTAAAGTCTTTATTCTTCTTAAATTTCTTATCCTTGTTAGCGTTAAAGATTATTAGGTCTCTAGCGTCTTAATTTCTAGGTTGTCCTCTATATTTATTTTTCTTCTATTCTTAAAGGTTATTATCTATCTATATTACCTATTGTTTTAGAGCTTCTAGTATTCTTAGTTTTTCTATATAAATTATCTTGTAATAGATTTTTAAGTTTAATCTTTATTTAAATTATAATATTAATAATACTTTATTCTATTCTATATTCTATAATAGTTATTTAAACTATAATATATATTTAAGAATACTCTTGTATTATATAAGCCTTTTAAGCTTCTCTTTAGCTTATTAGGTAATATCTATATTACTAAATACTACTTTTATTCGTTTAGTAAAGTATTTATAACTTCTAAAGATAGCTCTAGTTTTATCTTTTTATATTCTTAGCGCGTGTATTATATAATCTATCTAGTAGGATTTAAACTATCTTATTATATCTTCTTTAAGGTATATTCTAATATATATTACCTTTTTATCTTTTCTATTAAAGTATAGTACTTATATATTAATCTATAGTTATACTACTACTATAAAAGGTCTTAATTTTTCTCTTATTTTATTAAATTTCTTAAGTATAAGTATCTTAGGTAGCTTCTTTATTATACTTATTTCTAGTCTCTAGGTAATTTATTCTATCTAGTTTTATCCTTTTATAATAGCCTTAATTTAAATTTTGTTTTACTTAACGTAATCTTGTAGTTCTTTATTCTATATTTCTAGGGCGTTAATTATTAGTTATATATCCCCTTTCTTAGTAATTAGGTTATTTAGATATATCTTAACTACTACCTAGTTGGTTTTATCTAACTTGTAACTACTTAGAGGTGCCTTACCTCCCTTCTTAGTTAAACTTTCTACTATCGTATTAGCTAGACTATGCGCTACTTACGCTTTACTTCTCCTAATGTCTAAATTAGTAAGGTGTAATAGGCTACCTACGTTAACTACTAGTAGCTATTAGGGTGTTAGTAGATTAAGAGTTAATAGTAAAATTTATATAAGTAATCTATAATAACTAATATTAATAGAAGATGTTTTACAATTATCTTATATTAGCGTTCTATAGTTAAAGGATTAAATTACTAATAATATCCTAATAATACGCATCGCTACTAACTATATAGTAATAATATCTTAGTAGCTTTATTACTTTATATTTACTAAGATCGCGAATTTACAAATTTGTTACGTATCTATATTATAGTTAGCTTCCTAGTTAAACTTGTTATCTTATAGGTTATTACCCTACTTATCTTATACTTTGTTAGTAGTTAAGCGTAGACTAATTAGTTCTATCTTAGTTTCTCTTATTACTACTATAACACTATACTTTTAGTACTTTCTTCTTACTCTTAGTTATCTTTAACTAAGTTTCTTTATCTTTTTTATAGTTTTTACTTCTATAGTCTTTTATAAAGTATCTTAGTTTTCTATAATATAGTTTATAAGTAAGCTATACTTATAAGTAAGCTATACTTAATACTAACTTTATATACCTCTTTATACGTATAACTTAACAACGTAGTAGAGTAGCGTAGATATATTAATATATTAAATTAAGTAGTATCTACTATATTATTTTATATATACGTAAGTTGTACTTAGTTTTTCTATACCTCTTGTAGCGCGCGTAAGCCTAGTAACTTAGGCCTAATCTCTCTCTATTTTAACGCTATTTATTAACTTAACGCTATATAGCCTCTCTTTTAGTAAGTATATCCTCTCTTTATCTTTTTATTAAGACTTCTAACTTCTAAATCTACTTCTTTTTTTATAATTTATACTTGCTAGCTACCTTATTAGCTTTCTTAAGACTAGAGATCTAATCGCGTATTAACTTAGCTTCTAGTACTATTTTATAAGCTCCCTTTTTAAGTTAATTAATTGCGTTAATAATTAATACTAGCGATAAGCTCTTGTACTAGCGTACGCGCTTACGTATAAGTGTTAACTAAGCCTTTAGCTTACGTACGTTACTTAGTATACAAGGTACCTAGGGTGCCTCTAGTAGAGTAGCTAGAGTAGGCGTATAGAGCTAAATATTAAGCCTTAAGATAACTACTTTTAGCTAAAGTAGAACAAGGCTAGTAGCTTAAAAAGCTAAGTAAATATTTACTTTTATAAAGGCCTAGTTAAAGGCTACGTAGAAAGCTAGTAAGAATTTAAGTTTAGTAATATAATTAATATAGTTCTAGATTAAGCTCTTAACTTAGCGGCTGTACGCCTTCTTTAATAGAGAGAAGTAGCTAATATTAAGAGGCTAAAGTAAGTAAGATAAGTAAGCTAGTATACTAAGCGTATAGATATTATTCTCTTTATAGAACTTGTTAAACTTAAGAGAGTAGTAGCTCCTATAACTATTAAGTATAAGTAGCTAATATACACTAACTACTTAGCTCTTTGTATACTTATTAAAGTACTTAAGCTAGTTAATAGCTAGCTTATCTATTATCTAGCTATTATTGCTAATTCTAATAGCCTAGTCTTGTAGGATATAGTCTTTATTATACTAAGTAGAGAGGTAGTAATTACTAGCGAAGATAAGGAATAGTAAGACTACCTATCTAGTAGCGTTAATTATAGCGATTACTATTACCTACTTACAATTACTAGGCTAGATAGCTTTTAGCTTACCTCTCTTCTCTAACCTTATTATAATAAGCTAAGTTGTAATCTTACCTATTATAAAGCTAGCTTCGTTAAAGTTATAGACGTCCTTATTAGCTATTCTATACGTAGCTCTCGTGTACTACACTATCTTAAACTAGCTAGTTATAGTAGCTAAGTCTTTATATAAAGCTTACTACCTATTATATAGGTAATTAAAACGTGTTATAAGACTATCTATACGCTTAATAAAGTTACGCGCCTAGTAGATACTAATAGGGCTACTTCTACGCTAAGTAAGTAGCTTATTAGCTATCTTACGTATAGTAGCTAGAGTTAGGGTAGAACTACAAGAATCTAGGTTAAGGATATAATTAACTATTACCTCTTCCTCTAGCTAAGTAAGCTTCTTTAAGTTAGGCTAGTAATCGCGTTAAGTAGAGATACTAGCGCGTTAGTTACGTAGCGTTAATTTAGACACGTTAAAGACTTTAGTAGTAGGCTTATTACTATAAATTTGTTTTAAATTAATAGATAAGATTACAAGCTAGATATCTATCTTATTTAAAGCTATTTAAGTAGTATTAGGTAGAGATATAATATAATAAGATAAGATAGGTGCGCAAAGTTAGTATTAGGCATAGCTTACTTATAAGTGTAGCTTACTTATAAACTACGTTATTTATAATATACTATATCTTTCTTCTTTTATAATTAGTAGTCTTTTACGTAGTAGCTTTTCTTACTATAGTTAAAGTATATAAAGTCTTTATTCTTCTTCTTTTTCTTATCCTTATTAGTATTAAGGATTATAGAGTCTCTAGTATCCTAGTTTCTAAGTTAACTTCTATACTTATTCTTCTTCTATTCTTAAAGATTATTATTAATTTATATTACTTATTATTTTATAGCTTTTAGTGTCCTTAGTTTTTCTATATAAATTATCTCGTATTAGATTTTTGTATTTAGTCTTTGCTTAAATCGTAATATTAAGGCTAATTTATTCTATTCTATATTTTATAATAGTTATTTAAATTATAATATATATTCTAGAATACTCTTATATTAAGTAAGCTTCTTAAGCTTCTCTTTAGCTTATTAGGTAATATCTATATCTCTAAATACTACTCTTATTTGTTTAGTAAAGTATTTATAACTTTTAAAGATAGCTCTAGTTTTATCTTTCTATATTATTAGGGCGTGTATTATATAGTCTATTTAGTAAAGTTTAAACTATCTTATAGTGTCTTCTTTAAGGTGCATTCTAATATATATTACCTTCTTTTCTTCTATATTAAAGTATAGTACTTATATATCTATCTAGAGTTATACTAACGCTATAAAGGGTCTTAGTCTTTCTCTTATTCTATTAAATTTCTTAAGTATAAGTATCTAAGGTAGTTTTTTTATTGCGCTTATCTCTAGTCTTTAGGTAATTAGTTCTATCTAGTTCTAGCCTTTAATAATAGCTTTAATTTATACTTTATTCTACTTTAAATAGTCTTATAGTTCTCTATTCTATATTTCTAAAGTATTAATTACTATCTTTATATTATCTTTTTCTAAGATTAGGTTGTTTATATAATTTCTAACTACGCTCTATACTATATTATCTAATTTATAACTACTTATAAGTGCCTTAGCTACTTGTTTAGTTAAACTTTCTACTATTATATTAGCTAGACTGTGCGCTACTTACGCTTTGCTTCTTCTAATAACTACAGTAGGGTAACACGAAAAAAAAGCCTAAAAAAAAGTTATAGTTTTTAACTAGTAATAACTCTACGAATAAAATAGCTAAAAATATAAGCGAACATAAATCCTAAAGAAAATATTAGGGTCTATATTTTAGTCTACTACGATTTTTGATTACTAAGCGGATGCGAGCTAGGATTTAAACTATTTCGAGGACTTTTTTTTAAGCTAACTTTAAAGCTTAATAATTTTTTATTTTTAGTATCTTTTTCTATTATTTTTTAGTATAAGTTAGATACATATAGTTAAATTAATATAGTAGAGTTATACTTAATTCTAATTATTTAAAGAGTAGATATTAAGTAAAAGATATAAAAGTAAACTTTTACTAAAAACTTATATTTATTAGCTATAACCTATTAGTATTAATACTTAGTAGAATAATATTTAGCTATTATATAGTCCTACTAACGTTTTTT